>JANPYM010000019.1:346922-404137 GCA_025890175.1 Ciborinia camelliae
TATTTTTTTATTAAAAAAATTTAATATTTTTTATTAATATAAATTTATTCTTTTTTTAGGATGATTTCTTTTAAAATACTTTTTTTAATAATATTAATATTTAAATAAATTTTTATAATTAATAATATAATAATTTAATTATTAATATTAATAATATTTTATTAATTTTTTTTAATATTTTTGTTATTAAGTTTTTTTTATTAATTAATTTTTTTATATAATTTTTTAATTTAATTTTATTTTAATTTTAATAATTTTTATTGATATAATATTTGTATTATTTTTTTGCAATTTATAGAAAGATTAAACAAAATTTGGGTAATATAAAAAAATATTATATATTTTTTTAAAACAATAATTTATAATATTAATAAAATAATATATTTAATTAATATTTTTTAATTTATATATTTATTTTATAAATTTTTTTTAAATTTCAAATTATTAAAAAAATTTAAATATTTAAATATTTATATTAAAATACAAACCAACAAATAACCGTTTTCATTATATATTATTCACTTTATATTCTATATTTTCTTCCAAATTATTTAAATAAAAAACAAAATTATTTATATTTTATTTAAAACATTATTTAATTTTTAATATTTAAATAATTGTTATATATTATTGATTTTTTTTATTCAAAATTGTATTATATATATATTCTTTAAATTCTATTTATATAATATTATTTAATTAAATTATATTAACAAATTAATATTATATCACCAAAAAACGTTTTTTAAAATATTATATTATATAATTTATTTTTTAAATATTAATAAAAAAATAATATTTATTATTATTTTGAAATATTATTTTAATTTAAAAAAAGAAATTTTTTATTTAAAAGATATTTATTTTTTTATATCAAAATAATTTTTAAAATTTCAAAGATTTAATATTTGATTTGGAATAAACAAATAATATATTATTAAAGATTATTAATATTTTAACAATTTTTTATATTTAAATAAACCAAATTATAATTTCGTTTATAATTTCTATATTATTTTTTATATTTTATATTTATCGTTTCAAAATATTATAAAAAAAAATTTCAAAAATTTTTTAAACTTTAAAAAAAGATTTATATTTTATTAATATATATAAAATTTATTAATAATATTATTTTATATATTATCAATTTTAATATTTTATTAAATAAATATAAAAATATTTTTTGTTTTTAATATTATTTTAAATATTATTAATTTAATTAACAAATTATTTTTTAAATAAAATAAAAAAAATTATTAAAATAAAAAATATAAAAAATTAATTAAATTAATATTAATCTTAAAACTTTTTATTATTTTTTAAATAAAATTTTTATTATTTTTTAAATAATCAATAATATATTATCAATTATTATTTAAACAATAATACTTTATTCAATATAAAACTTTACAAACTTTTAAAACTTTTTTTGTTTAATTATAAAAATCTATTTTTATATATATTAATAATTTAAAAATTAAATATTATATCAAAAATTCGCCATTAATCAATATTAAATACTAACAATTATTAATTGTCATACGCGTCACATAGGATTATGAAAGTGAAATCGTAGATATACAATCTGATAAAAGAACTATGCTGAAGAGGAAAGGATCCTCTTGGAAAGAACACTATCTAATATAGACGTTGATCACGTGACCATGGTGGTCACGTGATCGACCACGTGACTGTCATACTAGGCAGGGGCCTTGGCGTGACATTAATATACCAATTTTAAATCTAAATTCTATACCTAAACATCTTTTTTGTTTTTTATTGTCTTTAGATTCGTAATAATAAATTTATTAATAAAAATTCTTATAAAAATTTTAATTTAATTATATTTTTATTATAATAATTAAAAAAGAAATAAGATTAAATAAGGAAATAATAATTAAAGAAAAAAGATAATTAAAGTTAAATATAATATAAATATAGTATAAATAATTAAATATAATATAAAAAAATAATTAAATAATAAAACAAACAAAACTATATAAACTACAAATTTGATTCCCAAATATTAATTATAATAAACGTTAATCATTTTATATCTCTTATTTTACATTTTATATTTCTTATTTGAATTTCAAAAATATTATATTTTAATTAAAAATATAATACCTACCTCTTAATTAATTATATAATTTATTTATTTAATTAAATATATTAATTAATTAATTAAATAATCAATAAATTATATATTTATTTAATTATACAAAATATAATTAAATGTACAATACGATAGTACGAACTACGCGAACACGTGCCTAGTACGATCATTCGAATCGTACAGGGTTCTTTCAGAATTCGAAACGCCGTATTAGAAAAGGTTGATTCTTTGTTCGATTTTCCATTGGAAAAAGCAATATAGTGGGGCATTTCATTTTCGATACTATGATTTTCAATCAATATATAATCAATATAATCAATATAATCAATATAATCAATATAATCAATATAATTAATATAATCAATATAATTAATAGAATCAAAATACTATTAATATAATACGTTTATCTCTTATTTAATTAATTAATCGTGATCTAGAATCTAGCCTACGTTCCCTGCGCCACGCATATACCCCTGTATATGCGTAGCATGTGACAGTAACAGGGGTGGATTTATCAGGTCACATAGGGACTAGACTAGCGTAGTATTAGCTTAAGACCTTGCTTATAAGCGGTCCCAGTTTAAATCTTCAATCCACATCCTCTTTCATCGAAACCATTGTGATTTGCAACACTTTTTTTCAACTTTAATTTTTTTTCAAAAATCTTTCTTTTAGAAGCAGGATTTCTAAGCTCCGATACCTTACCTAAGCACACCACCAACCAGCTAGTTGCAGTAAACATCCATCGCAACAACTTGTATCCTCGTATCTCAGGTCCTCAGTCCTCCATTTACGACCTTTTAAATCTGCCATCATGGCTACAGCCTCCGAACTGGACAAAATCAGAAGCGAACCGATCAAGGAAAGGCTAGGCACCTTCTGTCGTCGCTTTGAATCGACACGTTCCGATCTTGGTATCGCATTGTCGTCCGATACAGTGCAAATCGTCTTTTCAACGGCTGCCACCGCAGGTATAGCTCAACTTCTTGGGATTACGTTTCTTACTAATGTACGTAGTTGTTAAAAACTTAGTTCTCGACCTTATCCAAGCTCTACAAATCGAACCGGCAGCTCGTATCCTCCCTTCACGAATAGCTGAGAGAACCCTCTCTGGTGACCTTGGTCTGTTATACAGTCGCGTGGATGCGAACCAGTTGGACATTACACCAGCTATCCCTCTGGTAGAACAGATTGTCAGGAATGGATCTGATACACCAACCTGGAGTGATGCGGATATCTGGTGTGCAGTGTTTGAGTTGGTTACGCGAACAAATCCCGCCACGCCTCGAACTGCCACAGCCGTTTTCGACACGCCACTACGACCCACCTCGGCTTCTCAGACAAGGGTTGAACAGACACACGACGAAGTTGATCAGCGAATACTCGAGGAGCTTACCGGGCGAGTCTACTATGATGTCGGAGGCTTCTACGAACGATACTTCGAAGGGAAGTCATGGACGAACAAGGCGGGGGATATCTACGAAGAGTCGAGGGCCCAATATGCAGAAAGCCATTGGAGCGGATGGCCAGAGCCTTCACTTCAAGGTCCATTTTTTGAGTGGTTCATGAAATTCCAGGACACTATTCTCAGCGGACTTGGCCGCAGGTATTACACATCGGCGAATAAAGTGTTGAGGGGCTCAGAAGCTGATCGCAAGCTTGACATTTTTCTCACTCCCGCCGACGCTGTCCTACCACATGGCGAGCACGACTGGTCAAATGTACTTGTCATTGGAGAACATAAACAGAATCCCAATGAAAACGGCTCTACAAAAACATTGATACAGTTGGCAGGGTATGCGCGTGAGGTATTCGGAAGTCAACCGGAGCGGCGATTCGTCCCTGGTTTTACGATCTGCGGAAGCATGATGCGACTCTGGGTGTTCGACAGATCTGGCTCGTACAACTCCGAGAAGTTCGATGTACACAAAGAGCCTGAGCGATTCATTAGGGTTATTGCGGGGTATGCATTGATGACGGACGCCGAGTTGGGGTTGAATACATTCGTTAAGCATGATAGCAATGGCAATGGCAAGTACATCGTGGCACGAGATGTGAAAATTTATTTGGAGGACAAGCCAATCGCCTCGACAAAAGCAATAGTGTGTCGTGGAACAACGTGTTATCGAGGAAGGAGGAGCCACTCCACAGAATGGGAGTATGTGGTCAAGTTTGCTTGGCCATCTGATAAAAGGCAGCGGGAGGGAGAACTGTTGAAGTTGGCCAAAGAGAGGGGGGTCACAGGTATTGCAATGTGGTTCAATCATGAGCAGATTTTTATTGACGGCGACCCGGATACTATTTTGCATTTCCGACGAGACATGAAGTTCGGAAGCCCACGAAAGCTATCGAGCAAAGCTTCTTGGGTCGACGGCAGTCCGGAATCCAGTCGGGCACACTCTAAATCAAGTCTCAGAAAAAGATCAGGGACTATTGGTGCAAGTACACATTCTGGAAAGAAAAGAAAAAAAAATGAAAGACTTGATCCGGGAAGCACACCGAAGAGATCTAAATCCGACGGTGGTCATGCCAGCGGGACGAATGTACGCATTAAAGAACGTGAGCCAGATGCAATCGGCGCTCACAGTATTCAAAAAACGGAAGTTGACAGCTTGGCCCACGGCCGGAATGAGTGGCAGCAGCGGAATAACGTTGACTGTATTCAAGAAGCCGGAGTCGACGGTTTCACGGATTGCGAAAGTGAAACGTACGATAACCGAGTGAACTACTGTTTGGTAACTTTACCGGCTGGACGACCTCTCCACGAATATCATTCAGTTAGAGAGCTTTTGGAGGTGCTACGCGATGCTATTCGAGGTCATAGGTCGCTATTAGAGGATGGAAAGATTCTTCATCGGGACATCTCCGAAAATAACATCATCATTACCGAGCTCCCTGCCGAAGGTGACCCCAAGGGAAGACTAATTGACTTGGACCTAGCAAAGGAATTGGACAGTATGCCAAGTGGGGCTCGTCACCGGACTGGCACAATGCAGTTTATGGCGATCGAGGTTCTTGAAGGGAACGGTCACACGTACCGGCACGACCTCGAGTCATTTTTTTACGTTTTCTTATGGATGTGCGTCCGATATGGCTACGAAGGTACTGGTAAACCAAAACACAATAAGCTGATAAAATTGAAGACCAATCTACTGCGAGGTTGGTATACTGGAACATATACAGAAATTGCGACTACGAAGAATGGCCACATGGACAAAAATAGATTTGAGAACATTATCGTGGAGTTTGCGCCGAAGTTCGAGAACCTCAGACCGTTGGCTCGCGAACTCCGATATGTTCTTTTTCCAATCAGAGACGGAGCGATCTTTACCGGCACATTCCACGACCATAGTATAATGTACGATGGGATGATCAAGGCATTCAACACGGCAATCGACTGTCTGGAGAAGGAGGAACAGGTAAATGCATAGACGAAGCCACTGGGTATTAGCATTATGAGGCGTTTTTGGGGGGAAGGTAGAGGGAATTTGGATCTTTTGTTTTTAGGGCATAAAGGGTCTGGGGAAAACTGTACAATACAATGATACCAGGAATGTTACCCCTTCATGTGACCCCCTTTTTTAGTAATTAGATTAGTTAGATTAGTAATCCCTATTATTAAGGGATTAATCAGCAAAAGCTATTATCATAGCTTTTGCCACTTAACTAATTCTACATCTTTCACATTATAACAATCTTAACAGAAAAGAAAGGAAAAAAGTGATATAATTCTGCCGCATGCTTTGACATACCGCCTTCTTATTTTAGAAAATGATTTAGCTTTGAATCTGGCACAAATTTAAGGACAGGTTTTACAAAAGAAATCACAATATCAATGCTCTATATCTCCAGTGCGATACGTGATGGGATCTGCCACAGCGCCACTAGGAAGTAGAATCTCCCATTGATCTGTGGCTCGTATATCATCTCACTTAACGACCTCGCCGGCAAACGACAAACATTCCAATTCTCGTCCATGAAACGAAAACACGACGAAGAAGAAGAAATTTCTTTCGCAAAAAGGATCGGGCAGTGCACATCACCCTCTTTGATATCCTCAAGTTTAGCCCCTGAGATATCAGCGAGGATCTGAAAATTTTTTTGATACTGTTGTGCAGATTCACGATGTTTTAGTTTATCGAAATTTTTAAATAAATAATATTAATACTATATTTTCCGCAAGCGGGCCGTAGGCCTAATACGGTCTAGCGCCCTATCTAAAGCTTAAATAGCATACAAGGTTCAATCTTAGTTCTACAGTAATATCAAATACATTACACAACTTGCACCTTCTCGTGATCTATCTTTTCAACATATTTTTTAAATCCATTTAATTAATTATAATTTAAATATTCAAAATATTCATAAATAAATTTTGCAAATATTTTATTTATATTTATATTTTTATTATATATAATTAAAACAAATTATTGAAAAATATATAAACTTTTTAATCTTTTAATAATAAAATATAATTCATTAAATTTTCAATACAATATAAAATTATTTTTAAATATAATTTTGTAATTAAAATCTATGAATAAATTAATAAAAATAAATTTAAATATAGATTATATATTAAATAATAATATTATTTTGATTTTAATTTTTTTAAATATAATATTTTTAACAAAAAAATTGTTAATAATGTTTACATTTTTAAAAATCGATTAATATTAAATTTAAATTGTTAAATTATTTAATAAAATATTAGAAAATATTAAAATCAAATATTTATTTAATTAAATTAATTATATATATAATTAAATCAAAATAAATAATATTATTATATTAATTATTAACAAAATTAATTTTAATATTTTTATCTTTATTTTTATTTTTTTTGTTAATTAATCTTTTTTTAATAATATTTTATTTTCAAATAAAAGCAATATTAATTTTTAATAATTTTATTAATATCATTTTTAAAATTATTATAATTATTATAATCTCGAAATTTGTCACGGAGTGAAATGGAAAAAGGAATCATAATCTTAGGCATCGGAATAGTATTGTAGTAAACTATAAAGAGGAAAGGATTCTGATCTGAAAGAGGATCTGTTTAAATACCCTTTAGCTTCTGCTCTAGCTCTTTGGCTCCTGCCCTAGCTCTCTAGCTCCTGCCTTAGGCAGGAACCCTTGGCAGTTCCTAACAAAATTTATTATATCGTTTTTTATTATATTTATATTATAATTCTCAATTATTAACAATGTTTGTTGTTATTATTATAATTGGTTTTTTTATTAAAACAAAGATGATTATAACATTTTGAAAAAAAGAATTAAAATTAAAAATAAATATTTTTGTTTATTATTATTGAAATAACTTAAAAATCTTAATTAAAAATTATTAAAAAAAGGTTTTATTATTAATAATTTAAATATTAAAAAAGATTTATTATTAAAAATAAAAAAGTTATTGTTGGAATCACCATGGGCGATGGAGAACAAATGTACTATAGTATGCAGTGTATTTGGCTCGAAGCTTTGAAAACTATGCTACAGATCAACTATATATGCCCGCTAGCGCAAGCTAGCGTCGTAGCGCGGGGGTGCTGCGTAGCAGCACGCCGCGGCCGTACGCTGCGCTTGCGCAAGCGTGCCGTAGGCACGTGATTTATCCAACAGTTATTTTAAAAATTAATAAAATAATTAAATTTTGAAATTGAATTTAATATAATAAAATTGGTTTTTAATTTTTATAATAAATTAAAAATATATTAAATTATTATTTTTTTTAATACTTTTTATATATTAATAATATTAAAATTACAAATAAAAAATATTAAAATTGAATAATATATATTATTAATGTTGAAATTTAAAATTAATAAAGTATAATTGTAACGTTTTTTATAATTGTTATATAAATTTTTATTATTTAAAATATTTAATTTTTTTTAATATTAATAATTTTAATAAAAATTAATATTAAAAAAATCAAATTTTTAAATTTATTTTAATTATTATTTTTGAATATAGATATTTTTTTTATTTTGTAATAATAATAAAAAATCGAAAAAGGTTATATTTAAATTCGATATAATTATTAATAAAATATAATTATATAGATTTTATAATTTATTAAATATAAATTTATATATAAAAATTGTAAAATAGATAAAGTAAATATTATATTAAAAAAATTTAAGTTATTATAGGAAGTGGAGTAGACCTTGATGACCTTGGTTATTTATATTGTAATGAATGTGGTATAGTGATATGATCTTCAACAATTATTTTAATTTATTTATAAAACTTACGTTGGGTTGGAAATTAGTTCCATGCGGTACCTCGAGATAGAATCTTATTGTAAACTTGGAATTTTTATCTTGGGTACTTTGAATTTAGAAATGATTTTCAGTTCTCAGAATGATTCAATTGTTCTTTAATTGAATAAAAAACTGTGACGATATGAAGTCGTCAGCTTTACCACTGCGCTAACTGACCTAAAAAGGTATAATTCTAGATTAGTATCTAGAAGCTAACGTACTATATATAGGTTGTAGGTTGATGCTACCCAGCCACGTAACAAAAACCAGAATGATCTATAATATAATAAGCTTTTATTGATAAAAATAAAATAAAACAAATGTAAATGCAATATTAAATAAATATTATTATTGTTATATATATTTTAAAGATTAATGATAAATAAAAATTTAAGAAATTTCAAAAATTTATTTATTAAATTTAATAAATATTAATTGTAATTTTTGAATTTCTTTATTAAAAAACAACATTTTTACCAAATTCAATTAAATTACTTATTTTATAAAATATTTCGTTTTATTAATATATAAAATTAAATTCTTTGAATAATATAATAATTTATAAATATCGCTTTTTAGAATTAATTATATTAATTCATTTAAATATTTATAAATTTTATAAAAATATTAAAAATAATATAATTATTATATTATAATTCGGATTTATTAAAAAAGAATATTTCGAAAATATATTTAAATATTTTTAATTTCTTTTTTTAAACAAAAAAAATTATTTATTTGATTCTAAATTCGAATTGCAAAACAAAAAATTTAAAATAAATTTAAATAAAAATAAATAAGATTAAGATAAAATCAATAATTAATAGAAATTTATTATTTTTAATATAATTAATCAATTTTAATAAAACTTTTAATATTGCATTTGCATTTATTTTTTGGAATTAATAATAATAATAATGATAATATTTATTTTATATTGGGTTTGCATTTATTTTTTTATAAATTAATAATAATATTTATTTTATATTGCATTTGCATTTATTTTTTGAAAATAATAATAATATTTATTTTATATTGCGTTTGCATTTATTTTTTTATAAATTAATTGTCGGTTCACACCAGGGGGTATGACGCGCATATGCGGAAATAAGGTGGTCAACAATATAGGTATGAATCTCTGTAGTATTGGTGACGTTCTAGCTAAGAGGGTGTGGGAAGAGGTGAACTATATAGGCGTTGTACGCGCTAGTGCCTAGTGCCTAGTCACGTGCCTAGTCACGTGCCTAGTCGCGTGCCGTATTCACTGATATATGTTCCAACATTAATAATAATAATGATAATATTTATTTTATATTGCATTTGCATTTGTTTTTTTATAAATATATATAAATAGCTTTTTTATTAATTATATTAAAATAAATTTAATATAAAATAATTATATTTAAAAATTTTAAATATCTTTATATAATTATAAATTATAGAAAAAATATTAAAAATTATATTATTATATCAATTATATTTCGCTTTTTTTCTTGGGTTTTCAATTAAAAAAGTAAATGCAAATGCAATATAAAATAATAAAATCAATTTAATATAATTTATAATTTTTTTATCATTTTTCCTTTTTATCAAATTCTATTAATATCTTTTATAAATCTTTTAATTAATAATAATAATCAATAATTTTTAAAAAGATTTTTGGTTAATAAAAAGTTTTTATTTTATTATCCAAATTAATTGAAAAAATAAAAATAAATTCCAAAAAATAAATGCAAATGCAATTAATAATAATATTATTATTAAATTCCAAAAAATAAATGCAAATGCAATATAAAATAAATATTATTATTAATTAAAAATAAATAAATGCAAATGCAATATTAAATAAATATTATATTATTGTTAATTAAATAAAAGAAATCTATATAATAAATTTATACAATTCAATTTATATATCTTTCAATAAATATATATTAATATTGTATATATTATTATTTAATTCCAAAAAATAAATGCAAATGCAATTAATAATAATATTATTATTAAATTCCAAAAAATAAATGCAAATGCAATATAAAATAAATATTATTATTAATTAAAAATAAATAAATGCAAATGCAATATTAAATAAATATTATATTATTGTTAATTAAATAAAAGAAATCTATATAATAAATTTATACAATTCAATTTATATATCTTTCAATAAATATATATTAATATTGTATATATTATTATTTAATTTTAAATATATATAAAATAAAAAACAAATAATAAAAAATAAAAAATAAAAATATATAAAAACAAAAAACGATTAATAATAATTTAACTAAAATTAATTAATTGTATTATTAATATTTTTAAAAGGAAATATAAATAAATTATAATTAATATAAATTTATTTATATTAATTCTTAAATTAATAAATAATTAAATATTATATAAATCTAAATAATTATATTAAAAAATCTCTAACATACAACTCATTAATTATGCGAACTCGATGTTGATTGTATCACGAGGACGACTTGGGAATCTAATGATTTGGAAGCTATGGGGTAGAATTATAATAAATATGGTATAGTGATATAATCTTCAATATTTTTTTATGATTTATAATTATCGAATTATATTTTAGATTTTATTAATTTTTATAATAATTTTAGTTATGATATTTATTTTTTAATAAAGTTTAATTATTTTGTATTATATGATATAATTATATTGTAATACAAAAATATTTAAAAATATTTTTTTTAAATGTAATTATTTCTTTTTTATATCTAAATTTATTTTTGTATAGTGAGTAAAAAAGTTGGCTAAAGTTAATTACTTAATTAGAATATTTATGGTTTGATTAGTATTAACTATCCAAAACATTTTGAGTTTGTTTTTATTTATTATATTATCTTTGATATAATATCATCTAATATTAATATATTTGGTTTTATTATAAAACTTATTTTTTTTTTTAATTTAATTAATATTGCTTTTATTATTTATAAATAATATTGAAATAAATAGTTTTATTTTTATATATTTTTTTAAATTTATAATTAGCTTTTTTATTTATATAAATCTTTTAATATTTTTATTTATAATAATTATTTTTATTTATAATAATTATTTTTATTTATAATAATTATTTTTGTTTTTATAATATTTTAAAAAATAAACTTTTGTTTAATGAATAATTAAATAAGTATTTTTTTATAATATATAAATTTTTAATATTATTTTAAGTTTTATATTAAATTAATATAAATTATATATTTTAAAAGAAATTGTTATAAATAATCAAAATATAAAATTTTGATAAAAAAGGTTTTTATAATATATTAAAATAAATACTTTATAAATATAAAATATTATATTCTAAATAATTATATTATTTTTGTAAATTATTTTATGATAAAAAAAATATTTGATTAAATTATATTTAATAAATAAATATAAAAGTTTATTATTTAAAAATAAAAATAAAATTTATTATTAAAAAACAAATTATTAGGATTAGTTTTATATATTATTATATTAAAAAATAAAAAGGTTTTTTTAATATTGAAAAAATAAATTTCGAATTTTTTTAATATTTTTTTAATATAAATTAAATTATAAATTTTTAAAATATAACGTTTTTATTTTTTTTCAATTTAAATTTTAAAAAATATTTAAATTAATTTAAAATTTTTATATTTTTTTTTAATTTTCATTTTTTTTTTAATAAAATCGATATTTATATGTTTACCAATTAATAATAGATTATTAATGTATAACAAAAGAAAAATCTTTTTTTAATAAAAAAATTTGAATCTATAAATAATAAAATTAATTTAATTTGTTTTTTAAAATTTATTTGAAAATTATTAGTTTTTTTTTTTAAAAAATTATTTGAAAAATTTTGAAAATATTATTATTTTATAAACTTTTTGATTTAAATTTAATAATAAATATTTATATTAAAATGTTTTTTTACATAATATTCTTAAAATTTATTATTTTAATTAATATTTTTATATATATTAATTTTTAAAACTTTGTTTTATTAAATAATTTAATTATTAAAAAAAAATTTAAATTTTTTTTTATTAAAAATTAGATTTTAGTTAATTTTTTTATTTTATAAAATAATTAAGAAAACAATATTATTTGTTTCTTTTTAAAAAAATTTTTTATTTAAAATAATAAATCTTTTTTTTATTTATATTAAATATAAAAGTTTTTAAATTTATATTAAATTGTTTTTTAATTGAAACTTTTTTAAATAGAAAATCATATTTATTAAAATTAATATTTATAGTTTTAATAATTTTTTTAAAAAAGAAATTTAAAAATAAATAAATATAATATTTTTTTAATATTTTTAATTAAAATTTTTTTATTAATTTTTTTGAATATTAAAAGTTTTGAATAAATACTTTATAATTGAAAATTCGAAATTTTGAAAAGTCAAATAATTTATTATAGTATATTTTAAAAAAAATAATTATAAATAAAAATAAATTAATATTATTAAATAAAAATGTATATATAAAAAATTAATTTATTAATTAAATAATATATTTTATAATAATTTTTTATTAATTAATTTTTAAATTAATTGAAAATAATAAATTTTAGGATTAAATATTAATATTTTATATTTTTTTTCTGTAATATTATTTATAAAATATTTTTTTTAAAAAAAAATTCGAATTATTAATTAATTTTTTTAATTTTTTTTTAAAAATAAATATTAAACTTTTTTTTATTATGAATTTATATAATTATAATTTTCAAATTAAATTTTTTTTTAATTATTTAAAACAAATTTAATAATATTAAAATTATAATTATAATCTTTTTTATTTAAAATATATTGAATTTAATTAGCCTAAATTGTATTATTAATAATAATAATGAAATATTAATTTTTAATTAAAAAGATTAATTATATTTCAAAAAAATTATAATAAATTTAACAAAATTTAATAAATATATAAATAATAATATATTTATTAAAATATTCTTTTATTCGTTTTATAAAATAAAATTTATAAGTTTTTTATTTTTTGATTTTAATTTTATTATTAAATTTAAAATCAATTATATATTTTTTAAAATAATTTAATTAATTATAATTTAAATATTTGAAATGTTTATAAATAGATTTTACAAATATTTTATTCAAATTTATATTTTTATTATATATAATTAAAATAAATTATTAAAAAATATATAAGTTTTTTAATTTTTTAATGATAAAATATAATTAATTAAATTTTTAATATAATATAAAATTGTTTTTAAATATAATTTGATAATTAAAATTTATAAATAAATTAATAAAAATAAATTCAATAAAATCAAATTTAAATACAAATTATATATTAAACAATATTATTATATTAACTTTAATTTTATTAAAAACAATATTTTTAATAAAAAAATTATTAATAATTTTTATATTTTTAAAAATTAATTAATATTAAATATATTTTAAATTATTAAGTTACTATTTAATAAAATATTAAAAAATATTAAAATTAAATATTTATTTAATTAAATTACTTATATATATAATTAAATCAAAATAAATAATATTATTGTATTAATTATTAATAAAATTAATTTTAACATTTTTATCTTTATTTTTATTTTTTTTATTAATAAATTCTTTTTTATTATTTTTAATATTTTTTTAAATTTTTATTAAAATATAATAATTTATTTAATAATATTTTATTTTCAAATAAAAACAATATTGATTTTTAACAATTTTATTAATATTATTTTCGAAATTATTATTATTTTTATTTTTACCTTAATTATTTTGTTTAAAATTATTATAATTATTATAACCCCGAAATTTATTATATCGTTTTTTTTTATTATATTTATATTATAATTCTTAATTATTAACAATATTTCTTATTATTATTATAATTCATCTTTTTATTATTATAAAAGTAATTATAATATTTTAAAAAAAAAGATTAAAATTAAAAATGAATATTTTGATTTATTGTTATTTAAATAATTTGGGGATTTTAATTAAAAATTATTAAAAAAAAATTTATTATTAAAAATAATAAAATTATTTAAAAAATTAATAAAATAATTAAATTTTAAAATCAAATTTAATATAATAAAATTATTTTCTAATTTTTATAATAAATTATAAATATATTAAATTATTTTTTTTTTTAATATTTTTTATATATTAATTATATTAAAATTTTGAATGAAAAATATTAAAATTAAATGATATATATTATTAATATTAAAATTTAAAATTAACAAAATATAATTGTAATATTTTTTATAATTATTAAACAAATTTTTGTTATTTAAAACATTTGATTTCTTTTTAATGTTTTTTATAATATTTATAATTTTAATAAAAATTAAAATTAAAAAAATTAAATTTTTAAATTTGTTTTAATTATTGTTTTTGAATATAATTATTTTTTTTTATTTTATAATAATAAAGAAAGGATTGGAAAAGATTGCATTCGAATTTAATATAGTAATGTTAATAAAATGTGATTATATAGGTTTTATAATTTATTGAATATATATATTATGTATATAGATTGAAATTATGTATAAAAATTGTAAAGTAGATAAAGAGTATTGTATAATTGGGAAGCTAAATTATATTAGGAGGTGGGGTAGAACTATAGTGAATATGGTATAGTGATATAATCTTTAATAATAATAAACAGATTCTTAATAAATATAATTAATTAATTGATCATTTTTTGTTTTTATATATTTTCATTTTTTATCTTTCATTGCCTTTTCTTTATTTGTATACATATAGAACCAAACACAGTTTATATATACAAGCTTTAAATACAGCCACTCGGGCCGACCAATAATAGCCCTTGCTTATAACTCGTTCTTATTATTAGCTACGGCTTTTACGATTTTCCTCGTTATTCGTATCGTGTAGCTTGTAAAGCTTTATAAATTAAAATATTATATTTTAATTGATAAAATATTTTAGAAATATATATGTTAGAGATCTATTCAAAAACAATATTTTGTAATCGAAAATCTTTTGTAAGCGAAAATCTTTTGTAAGCGAAAATCTTTTGTAAGCGAAAATCTTTTTTAATTGAAAATATTTTTATAAATGTGTTGAAGATCGTATTACTATACTATATTCACTATAATAGTATAGATAACCGAGATCATCAAGGTTTATTTTATTTCTTAATGTAGCTTAGCTTCTTTAACTATACAATACCCTTTAGCTACTTTATAGTTCCTATATATAACTTTAGTTAATATATAATACAATATATTATTTATTTAGTAGCTTATAAAGTTTGTATAGTTATATTTTTGTTGAAGATCATATCACTATACCATATTCATTATAGTATAACCGAGATCTACCCTACCTCCTAAAGTAGTCTAGCTTTTTATTGTATAATACTTTTTATCTATTTTACAATTCCTATATATAGCTTTAGTTTACATATACAATATATTATATGTTCAATAATTTTATTAATAATTTTATTAAGCTTAAATATGATTTTTTTCGATTTTTTCTTTATTATTACAAAATAAGAAAAGGTAATTATATTCAAAAAGGTAATAATTGGGGCGAATTTAAAGATTTGGTTTTTTTGATATTAATTTTTGTTAAAACTACTAGTATTATTATCGTTGAAAATATCGAAAAAAAATTAAATATTTTAAATAATAAATATAATAATTATGAAAAACATTATAATTATATTTTATATCAATTTTAAATTTTAATATTAATAATATATATTGTTTAATTTTAATACTTTTCGTTCAGAATTTTAATATTATTAGTATATAAAAAGTATTAAAAGAAAATAATAATTTAATATATTTTTAATTTATTATAAAAATTAAAAAACAATTTTATTATATCAAATTCGATTTTAAAATTTAAACATTTTATTAATTTTTTAAATAACTTTTTTATTTTTAATAATAAACCTTTTTTAATATTTAAATTTGTTGGAAATGTATATAATGCTAAGCAAAATGGCTTAGTACAACTTTTTACAACAGGTTATAAGCCCGGTTAGCGTAGTGGTAAAGTGTACAGTTCTTGTAGCTTATTGCATATATAATTGAAAGCTTTTTATTGAATTTATATTTAAATTTACTTTTTTAAATAAATCGCAAGTAGATAAGCAACTTATCAGGTAGAATTGAAACTATAGGCTTAATCCAGAACGTGCCAGATTTTAGCTTGGATTCTATATATGTTTAATATAGGGGGAGTATTGGAAATGTATATAATACTAAATAAAATGGTTTAGTATAACTATTTTCCACAAAATTATTAATAATAAAAAAGTTTTTTAATAACTTTTAATTAAAATTTTTAAATTATTTAAATAACGAGCTTTGAATACGGCCCTTCACGACCTCCCTCGCAGCTCGTGCTGCGCAGCTTGTAGAGCCCTATAAACCAATTAAAACATTTCTGAAATCTAATGTTCCCGTATAGATGTTACGTGGCTGGGTAGCATCAACCTATACTATATATAGTATGTTAGCTTCTAGATACTAATCTAGAATTATATTTTTTATAGGTTAGTTGGCGTAATAATAAAACTAACGATTTTATATTGTCATAAAATTCTAAGTTAAAATTATAGGTTTTGTTTTAAAATCTAACTTGATTGGGTTAGGCAAAGGTAGTAGTTTGTCTAATAATATTAATTGTATTAATCTTTTAACTAATACAATTGGTAATAATTAGAATACAGATAAATCATATCGGATTTAATTAGATAATCGAAGTGCATCAAAGGAATTATTGCTGTTGTATTTTAATTAGCTATATAATTAACTATATATATATAGCTTAAGGACCAAGCTTTTTTTGACCAAAAAATAGTATTACATAGCTAAATAACATTAATTTATATCATATATAGTATATTAGCTTTTAAATACTAATCTAGAATTGTACCTTTTATAGATCAATTGGCGTAGTGATAAAGCTAACGACTTCATATCGTCACAATAGATCTTTATGTATTTTTTTTCAGCTAATCCGCATCAGTCAGTTCCAGGGCTTATATAATCAATTCAGTGTTTTAAAATATGTATATTAGAGATAATAAATTAAGATGTTTATTTTAAATTCCGATTTTTCTTTTTAAAACGTTATAGTTACTTTCGCTTTAATAAAGAAATTAATTATAACAATAATGGTGAATATTATTAATAATTGAAAATTATAGTATAAATATTGTTGAAGATCATATCACTATACCATATTCACTATAGTATCACCATGGTCTACCCCACCTCCAAAGTAGCTTAGCTTCTTCTTATTGTAAAGTACCCTCTACCTACTTTACAGTTCCTGTACATAGCTTTAGTCTATACACAATATATATACTATATGCCTTCCTGGAACATGGGGGCCATAAATACGGTTCCCCTATGGTTCCCGCACGGTTTCAGTATCCCAGATACAATATTTCAATGGGATACCGTGTTCGGTATATATTCGATTTAGAATATAATATTAATATTTTATAATAATATTGAAATCGTATTTGAACGATTTTAAAAGAATATTTATATTTATTGAACATGTAGTGCGTTGTATTGTGTGTAGACTAAAGCTATGTACAGGAGCTGTGAAGTAGGTAGAGGGTACTGTACAATAGAGGAAGCTAAGCTACTTTAGGTAGTGGGGTAGATCTAGGTGATATAGTGAATATGATCTTCAACAATTATAATTACAAGGGTTTAAAACTTTTGGTACAGTTCGAGTACGGTTCCGGTGTCGTTCAGAATCCTGGTACCGTTTAGAATTCTGGTACCGTTCAAAATCCTGGTACCGTTCAAAATTTTGGTACCGTACCGGGATTTAGGTACAGGCCGGACACTGTATTCGACAGGGGTACGGTACAGGTACTGTACAGGGATTCTACATATGTCTGTAAGGTATTTTTTTATAAAAATAAAATTTAATTATATTAGATTTTATTTTTTTATTAATTTATTAATAAATTATTATTGAAACAATTTAATATTACAATATATAATATTTTCATTTTATTTATTGTATTATTAATTATTAAATGGGTTGTAAAAAAATTAAAAAAATTTAAAATTAAATTTTAATTTATATTTATTAAAGATTATATTACTAGTATCTTACATTCATTATGGTATGGAGGACCCTGGTCTATTAGTATAGCTTAGCTTTCTTTTTATTCTATAGTACCTACTCTATAGTTTCTGTATATAACTTTAATATATATACATAATATATATACATAATATATATACATAATATATATACATAATATATATACATAATATATATACATAATATATATACATAATATATATACATAATATATATACATAATATATATACATAATATATATACATAATATATATACATAATATATATACATAATATATATATTCGATACTTTTAATATTTTTAATTAAAATCTTTTTATTGGTTTTTTTAAATATTAAAAGTTTTAAACAGATGCTCTATAATTGAAAACTCGAAATTTTAAGAAATCAAATAATTTGTTATAATATATTTCGAAAAAAATAAATCAATATTACTAAATAAATATATATATATAGAAAGTCAATTTATTAATCAAATAATATATTTTATAATAGCTTTTTATTAATTAATTTTTAGTTTAATTTAAAATAATAAATTTTTAAATTAAATATTGATATTTTAAATTTTTCTTTTTATAATATTATTTATAAAATATCTTTTAAAATTAATCATTAAAATATTTTTATTATTATTATTATTAACTTATATTAGTTTATATAATTATTATTTTTGAATTAAAACTTTTTTTAATTATTTAAAATAAATTTATTAAAATTAAAATTATAATCGTTAAATATACAATGTGTATATATATTATATGTGTGTAGATTAAAATTATGTACAAGAATTATAAAATAAATATTGTAGAATAGAAAAAGAGTTAAACTATATTAATATATAAAGTAAACTAAAATTCTTTATATTATAATTGTTGAAGATCATATCACTATATCATATTCACTGTAGTATCATTATAATCTATCTTATTTCTTAAAGTAACTTAACTTTTTATTGTATAATATCTTTTATTTATTTTATAATTTTTATATATAATTTTAATTTATATATATATTATATATTTAATAAATTATAAGGTTTATATAATTATATTTTTTTATTAATAATTATATTGAATTCAAATGTAATCTTTTTTTGATTTTTTTTTATTATTATAAAATAAAAAAAGATAATTATATTTAAAAATAATAATTGGGGCGAATTTAAAAATTCGATTTTTTTGATATTAGTTTTTATTAAAATTATTAATATTGTAAAAAATATTAAAAAAAAATTAAATATTTTAAATAATAAAAATTTGTTTAATAATTATAAAAAATATTATAATTATATTTTATTAATTTTAAATTTTGATATTAATAATATATATTATTTAATTTTAATACTTTTTGTTTAAGATTTTAATATTATTGATATATAAAAAATATTAAAAGAAAACGATAATTTAATATATTTATAATTTATTATAAAAATTAAAAAATAATTTTATTATGTTAAATTTAATTTTAAAATTTAAATATTTTGTTAATTCTTTAAATAATTTTATTATTTTTAATAACAAATCTTTTTTAATATTTAAATTATTAATAATAAAAAGGTTTTTTAATAATTTTTAATTAAAATTTTTAAATTGTTTAAATGGTAGTAAATTAAAATATTTGTTTTTAATTTTAATTTTTTTTTTTAAAATATTATAATTATTTTTGTAATAACAAAAAAATTAATTATAATAGTAATAACGAATGTTATTAATAATTGAAAATTATAGTGTAAATATAGTAGGGAAAAATAATGTAATGGATTTTGAGGTTACAATAATTATAATAATTTTAAATAAAATAATTGAGAAGAAGATGAAAGTGAAAATAATAATAATTTTGGAAATGATATTAATAAAATTGTTAGGAATTAGTATTGTTTTTATTTAAAAATAAAATATTATTAAATAAATTGTTATATTTTAATAAAAATATAAAAAATTATTAAAAATAATAAAAAAGAATTTATTAATAAAAAAAATAAAGATGAAGGTAAAAATATTAAAATTAATTTTATTAATAATTAATATAATAATATTATTTATTTTAATTTAATTATATATATAATTAATTTAATTAAATAAATATTTGATTTTAATATTTTTTAATATTTTATTAAATAAATTGATAATTTGGAATATATTTAATATTAATTAATTTTTAGAAATATAAAGATTATTAATAATTTTTTTGTTAAAAGTATTATTTTTGAAAAAGTTAAAATCGAAATAATAATATTGTTTGATCTATAATTTGTATTTAAATTTGATTTTATTTAATTTATTTTTATTAATTTATTTATAAATTTTAATTATAAAATTATATTTCAAAACAATTTTATGTTATATTGAAAATTCAATTAATTATATTTTGTTATTAAAAGATTAAAAAGTTTATATATTTTTTAATAATTTATTTTGATTATATATAATAAGAATATAAATTTGAATAAAATATTTGTAAAATTTATTTATAAATGTTTTAAATATTTAAATTATAATTAATTAAATTAATTTAAAAAATATATAATTAATTTTAAGTTTAATAAAAAAATTAAGATTAAGAAATAAAAAATCTATAAATTTTATTTTATAAAATAAATAAAAAAATATTTTAATAAATATATTATTGTTTATATATTTATTAAATTTTATTAAATTTATTATAATTTTTTTAGAATATAATTAACTTTTTTTAATTAAAAATTAATATTTTATTATTGTTATTAATAATACAATTAAAATTAATTAAATTTGATATATTTTAAATAAAAAGATTACAATTATAATTTCAATACTATTGGAATTATTTCAAATAATTAAAAAAAAGTTCGATTCGAAAATTATAATTGTATAAGTTAATAATAGAAAAAAAAAGTTTGATATTTATTTTTAAAAAAAGTTTAAAAAAATTAATCGATAATTTAAACTTTTTTTTTAAAAAAATATTTAATAAATAATATTATAAAGAAAAAAATATAAAATATTAATACTTGATTCCGAAGTTTATTGTTTTAAACCAACCTAAAAATCGATTAATAAAAAATCATTACAAAATATATTATTTAATTAATAAATCGATCTCCTATTTGCATATTTTTGTTCGATAATACTAATTTATTTTTATTTGTAATTATTCTTTTTAAAGTATATTATAATAGATTATCTAACTTTTTAAAACTTTGAGTTTTTGATTATAAAATATTTATTCAAAATCCATAATATTCAAAAAAACTAATAACCAAATTTCAATCAAGAATATTAAAAAGGGATTATATTTTTATTAAAATAAAAAAATTATTAAGATTATAAATATTGATTTTAATAAATATAGTTTTTCGTTTAAAAAAGTTTTGAATAAGAAATGATTTGGTATAGATTTATAAACTTTTATATTTAATATAAATAAAAAAAAAGATTTGTTGTTTTAAATAAAAGGGTTTTCAAAAAAAAGAAAAGCAAATAATATTATTTTTTTAATTGTTTTACAAAATAAGAAATTTAATTAAAGTTCAATTTTTGCAAAAAAAAATTTGAAAATTTTTTTTAATAATTAAATTGTTTAATAAAATAAAGTTTTAAAAATTAATATTAATAATGTTAAAATATTAATTTATATAAAAATATTAATTAAAATAATAAATTTTAAAAATATTATACAAAAAAACGTTTTAATATAAATATTTGTTATTAAATCTGAATTAAAAAGTTTATAAAAAAATAATATTTTCGAAATTTTTTAATTAATTTCGAAAAAAAAAAACTAATAATTTTCAAATAAAATTTGAAAAACAAATTAAATCAATTCGAATAAATTGTTAAAAAAAAATACGATTTATAATTAAAAACTATTTTTAATAAAAAAATATTAATTTTAAAAAAATATTTACGAAAATTAGTAAATATTTTATATTACAAATTATATTTATAAAAACTATTATTAAAAATCTAAAAATTAATAATATAAATATTAATATAATATTTTTAAATAAAAAATTAATTAATATTAAAATTTTAATAAAGATATCTTAATTTTTTAAAAAAGTTTTTTTAAAAATTATAAAAATATTAAAAAAGAATTTAAATGTTTATTTCAAATTAAAAAAGTTTTTTTATAAATTAAAATAAATATTTCAAATATAATAATTTATTATTTAAGATTTTTTAAAAGATATTGAATTAATTTTAATATTTATAAATTCAAATTTTTTTATTAAAAAATATTTTTTTTTTTGTTATATATTAATAATTTATTATTAATTAATAAATATATAAATATTAATTTTATTAAAAAAAAAATTAATATTAAATAAAAATATAAAGATTTTAAATTAATTCAAATATTTTTTGAAATCTAAATTAAAAAAATTAAAAAATATTATATTTTAAAAATTTATAATTTAGTTTATATCAAAAAAATATTAAAAAAATTTGAAGTTCATTTTTTTAATATTAAAAAAACTTTTTTGTTTTTTAAAATAATAATTTATAAAATTAATTTTAATAATTTATTTTTTAATAATAAAAAAAATCTTTATCTCCAAATAATAAATTTTTATATTTATTTATTAAATATAATTTAATTAAATATTTTTTTTATTATAAAACAATTTATAAAAATAATACAATTATTTAAAATACAATATTTTATATTTACAAAATATTTACTTTAATATATTACAAAAACTTTTTTTTTTTGGGATTTTGTATTTTAATTATTTATAACAACTTTTTTCGAAATATACAGTTTACATTAATTCAATATAAAGTTTAAAATAACATCGAAAATTTATATAAAAGATTATTATTATATATTATAAAAAAACAATTGTTTAATTATTAATTAAATAAAAATCTATTTTTTAAAATATTATAAAAATAAAAATAATTGTTGTAAATAAAAATATTAAAAAACTTATATAAATAAAAAAATTAATCACAAATTTAAAAAAATATATAAAAATAAAATTATTTATTTTAATATTATTTATAAATAATAAAAATAATATCAATTAAATCAAAAAAAACAAATTTTATAATAAAACTAAATATATAAATATTAAATAACATTATATCAAAAATAATATTGTTGAAGATCATATTCACTATAGTATAACTCTACCCCACCTCCTAAAGTAGCTTAGCTTCTTATTGTACAGTACCCTCTACCTACTTTACAGTTCCTGTACATAGCTTTAGCCTACACACACAATATACACATACTACATGTTCGATAAATATAATAAACAAAAACAAACTCAAAATATTTTAAATAATTAATACTAATTAAATTACAAATATTTTAATTAAACAATTAACCCTAATCAGTTTTTTTATTTATTATATCAAAATAAATTTAAATATAAAGAAATAATTACATTTAAAAAAAATTTAAATACTCTTATATTATAATATAATTATATTATATAATACAAAATGATTAAATTTTATAAAAAAATAAATATTATAATTATAAACTATTATAAAAATTAATAAAATCTAAAATATAATTTAATAATTATTAATTATAAAAAAAATATTAAAAATTATATTATTATATCATATTCATTATAATATCATTATAATCTACCCCACCTTCTAAAATAGCTTAGCTCCTTATTGTACAATACCCTTTACCTACTTTATAGTTTCTATATATAGCTTTAGTCTATACACATACTATATGTTCAATAATAATAAATATAATATAATAATATAATTTTTAATATTCTTTTTTTAATTTATAATTATCAAATTATATTTTAAATCTTATTAATTTTTATAATAATTTGTAATTATAATATTGTGATGAAGTTATAGGGGTACGGGTTATGTGATTAGTATGTGATTTACGATTATGTGTTTAGTGGTGAATGTTTTTTATTTTTATAGTATTAGGTTTTAGGTATAGTATTTGTTTAGTATTATGTGTTAGGCATTAGTGTCAGTTTAATATAGTTATTTAGGTTTATATAAGGTTCAGTTATTTTGTATCTTTTTTTAGTATTAGAATTTAGATTTTTATTAATATGAATTTTAGCTTCTAAATCATTAGATTTCTAAGTCATCCTTGTGATAAATATTTATTTTTTAATAAAATTTAATTTTTAAATATAATTATTTTCTTTTAATATTAAAATAAATTTAATATAATAAATAAGAAAGCTATTTACATATATTTATAAACCAACAATTATTTATTATTATTATCATTATTATTATTAATTCCAAAAAACAAATGCAAATATAATATTAAATAAATATTATTAATTATTATTATTAATTTCAAAGAATAAATGCAAATGCAATATAAAATAAATATTATTATTATTAATATTATTATCATTAAATTTATTATTATTATCATTAATTAAAAATAAATAAATGCAAATGCAATATTAAATAAATATTATCATTATTATTATTAATTTAAAAAAACAAATGCAAATGCAATATTAAAAGTTTTATTAAAATTGATTAATTATATTAAAAATAATAAATTTCTATTAATTATTGATTTTATCTTGATCTTATTTATTTTTATTTAAATTTATTTTGAACTTTTTGCTTTGCAATTCGAATTTAGAATCAAATAAATAATTTCTTTTTTTAAACAAAAGAAATTAAAAATATTTAAATATATTTTCGAAATATTCTTTTTTAATAAATTCGAATTATAATATAATAATTATATTATTTTTAATATTTTTATAAAATTTATAAATATTTAAATAAATTAATATAATTAATTCTAAAAAGCTATATTTATAAATTATTATACTATTCAAAGAATTTAATTTTATATATTAATAAAACGAAATATTTTATAAAATAAGTAATTTAATTGAATTTGGTAAAAATGTTGTTTTTTAATAAAGAAATTCAAAAATTACAAACCCTAAGTAAATTATAATTTTTAAGATTCTAAGGAATAAAATTATTAGGAATTATTTTGTTTAAATATTTACACTTTATTATTTTCCCAACAAACTTTAAGCTAAAATAAAATGTAATCATAAAATCCAATAACAGTATAAATCTTTTATATAATAAAATTAATAATAATAAAAGAAAAAAAAAATATAAATATTGTATTTAATTTGGATAATAAAAATACAAAAAATAATTAAAATAACCTTTCATTTAAATATATAAAACAAATAAAATAAAATATTTTATTTATATTATTATATATTATATATTAAATCAAATTAATATAAATTAATAATAAAAATAAAAATATATTAAAAAACTTTAAAATACTTATCAAATCTAATAACTTATTTCAAACCTTTAAAATTTTAAAAACCAAAAAAAAAATTAAAAAAAAAATAATATTAATAATATAAATTTAAAAACAATAAAACCAATTTATAAATTATAATTTCATAAAAAAATAATATTTCAAAATATTAATATTTTAAACAAACAATTTCATAAAATCATAAATATATAAAAAAAAAAGATTTTAACAAATAAAATATCAAAAAAAAATTATTAATCCTTAAAAAGCTAAAGAAATATATTATATTATTTATTAAGAGGATGACTCCATCACAGGATTAAGGCGGGCAGCGGAAATGGTGGAAAGGTTGTAGATTAGAAGCTATACAGCGATCTACGATTATATGATAAATAATATAAAATTATTGAACATGCAGTATGTGTATTGTGTGTGTAGACTAAAGCTATGTACAGGAACTGTAAAGTAGATAGAGGGTACTGTACAATAGAGGAAGCTAAGCTACTTTAGGTAGTGGGGTAGACCTCGGTCATCCATACTACTATAGTGAATATGGTATAGTGATATGATCTTCAACAAAAATAACTACACTAAACTAAATTAGGCTAGGCTAATACGAACGTAATACCTAACTTTATTATTTCAATATTTTCTTAAAGGTAATATGAAGTGTAAGTGCTAACTAACTAATAAATTAAAAATAGCTAATGAATTAAAACAATTTTTTTAAAATGTGTATTTCAATTTTATATAATGTATATAATATTTGGATTGAAACCTGAAAACACAATTTCCAAATATAATGTAGAATATATGTAACAATTTTTTACTAGTTTTTGTTTAGTATTATAATGTTCTTTTTTTTTTAAAACATAATTTTTATATATTCAGACTTGAACTTAAAACGTAATTTCCAAATACAATATAAATACAATTTTCAAATATAATGCAAAATATATGATTTTCTATTAATTTTTGTTTAGTATTACAACGTCGTTTTTTTTTTATTGGTTATCTTCTATTAATTGTTTTCTTCTACTAGATAATTAGCCCTCCCAATCCTTTTATTTTTTTATTAATTGTTTTTTATTAGTTGTTTTTTATTAATCGTCTCCTACTAGTTATTTTTTATTAATCGTTTTCTACTAATCGTTTTTTTTTATTAAATAATTGATTCTTTTGGCTTTTCTATTTTCTTTTTTTTTCTAAATCTTTTATTGTAATCGGCCCTTCCGGTTTTCCCACTTTAAATCCCCATTTTATTTTGGGTCCTTTACCCCTATTTCCTTTTACAGTGGCAGCATTTTTAGAACGAAAATTCAAATACAGCGAAGTGAAAAAAATCAAACCATTATATTTAAAAAATGAATTGAAAAATTATGGTGCGAAAAATAATATTAAAAAAGAAAAAAAAAATAATTCAAATCTAATTGAAATATATAAAATATATAGTGAAACCATCGAAATTATTAATTACTCTTTTAGGTAGATAATAGCTTTTTCGAAAAAATTGAAATGTATTTAATACTCTCCTAAATTTAAAATCTTATAAATTGAAGAATTTATTAACATTTAAAAGTTAAATAATGAATATATTATAACAGAAAAATTAAAATATAATTTTTCTTTAATATAATATATTTTTTAGTATAGGATCGAAATATTTTTTTAAGTAAAATAAAAATGTTTTTTTAAGCGAAATGTTTTAAATAAAATGTTGAAAATAAATAAAAAATACTAAACGTAATATATCGAATGCAGTATATAGTATGTAATATAATGATGGTAACGTATTGCAAATAATATTTTTTAAAAAAAAAAACAAAGGTGTTAATCGAATTCGAAGTTAAAGTTAAAGAAATAGGTAATATTATTGAATTGTATAGTAGTACAATAGTTTGTTGAATAATAATACAATGGCTTTTTTAAATAAAGGGTTTTATTAAATTAAAGAATGTATATAAGACAAATTATATAATTCGAAGTTAAATAATTATAAATTTATATTTATTATCTATCTTTTTTCTTATATTATATAATCAAATGAAATACTTTGTATATATAGTTTGTAGGTAATCATAAACTTATATATATATATCGAATTATGCAAGTACGTGTATATTAGTTTTAAGGTAATTGGGAATTAAAAAGAAATATAGAAATATCGAAATTTTGAAAGTAAGATCTTATCGATAAGACATTTGGATCAATATAAATTTGTATAATTTTAAAAATGAGAATTAATCGATAAAATTAAAATATTGAATCGAATTTGTATACTAAATACATCGTTAATCTTGATTCGCATATTAAATATCGATTTTAATTATAATATTTAACGTTTCAATAAAAACAAATTTTGAAAATGAAATATATCAAAATTTGAAGGTAATATTCCAATATAGCGAAATCGAAATTCGAAAGATATTCCGATAAAGCAAAATTTGAAAGTGAAATATATTGAAAATATGAAGTTTGATATTTCGATAAAAACAAATTTTGAGTATCGAATTTTAGTATTTTGATAAGAAGTGATTAATATTTCGAGAGTATTGTATTGTTGTAAAAAATGTATTTAATATAAAAAAGATATTTAATATAAAAAAGGTATTCGATGTTAAATAATTTATATAATTTTGTAAATAATTATAAATTATATATTAGTTTTAAGATGATTACAAATTAAAAACGAAATTAATATCAAAATATAGTATTGTAAAATAAAAAAATGTGTTCAATAAAAAAATAAAAAATAAATAAAAAAATTTGATTAGAATAATAGCTCTTTATTAATCACCTTTGTTTCCCAGCGGATAGTCCATTTTCCCTCGAAATAGCTTTTTTTAAAAAAATGTTTCTTTTATATAACCCAACAATTTGATACTGTATTTCATTAGCCTCCGCAAATAAATTTCGCAAATAGAACATCTCCCCAACTTATATTTTAATATAAACAATCGTAAACACTCTTTTGCTTACACCTAATATCTGGTTTTATTGAATAGTTTACAATTATTTTACGACTGTTGATTTAATCGGAATATTTATATTTATCCCAAAGACTAACCCAGGTTTATAACCTATTAAGAGGATAACTTTATTACAAAATTAAGGCGGGCAATGAAAATGGTGAAAAGGTTGTAGATTAGAAGCTATACAGCGATCTACGATTATATGGTAGGTGATGTGGGGTAGCTACGCTAAGCTAAACTAGGCTAGGCTAGTACGAACGTGGTACCTGACTTTACTATTTCAACATTATTTGTATATTAAAAAATAAAGATTGAAAAATTAATAATTAAACAATTATAAAATATATAAAAATAAAATCTAATATAATGAATAAATTAAAATTATATAATTATCAACAATATATAATCAAATTTAATTATAAAAAAAATTATAAATCAATATAATATATCTTTTTAAACCTAATAACAATAAATATAATATTTAAAAATATATAAACAAAAATTTGAAAAAAATTAAAAAATTAAAAATTAATAATAACAAAAATTATATAAAAATTTATTTTTAAATAAATAAAAAATTAATCAAACAAAATCCATAAATTTAATATATTTGAAAAATTAATATAAACATTTAAAAAATATTATAAAAAATATTAATTCCCAATAATTTTCCAATTTTTTAATTTAATAATAAAATAAAATAAAATATTTTTAATAAAAAAACAATTTTTTAAATATATTTTAATTTATTATTTATTTTTATATTTTGAATTAAATTAATTTAAAATAGATATTATAATTAAGATTTTAGTAATAATAAAATTAATTTAATTTTTTAATTAAATTTGTGATTCATAATTTTCAAAATATATTTAAATATGTCATGCACGTCACTTAGGGCATGTGGAATAGCTTTAGGATCTGTAATCTGATAAAAGAACTATGCTGAAGAGGAAAGGATCCTCTTGGAAAGAATACTATCTAATATAGACGTAGATCATGTGACCACCATGATCACATGATCAATCACGTGACTGTCATACTAGGCAGGGGCCTTGGCGTGACAAAATATATTTTTTAAATATTTATAACGGTTTATATAAAAAAGTATAATTTTGCAAATTTAATATTATCGATTTTCTAATATACAATATATTATTATTTAACAAATAAAAATTATAAATATCAATTAATTTTAATAATAATTTCAACAATATTAATATTAATAATAAAAGTTTTTTCAATTAAAATATTATTATATACCAAATATTATTATTTGCTATATTATTAATTATAAACAATACTATAATTATATTACTATATTGAAATATTATTTATTAAAGTTTTAATATTTTTATATTTATTTTATAATTAATTAATTCTTTAATATAAAATTGATTTAAATAATATATTCTATAATTAAAAATTGATATTATAAAACAAATTAAACAATAATAAAAGTAACAATAAAAACAATAAAAAAAAGAAAAGCGTAATGTTTTATTTTGTTATATTTATTTTATTTTATATATATTTCAATTATAATACAAATAATATATTTATTTATTTTAATATTAATATATATATACCAAATAATCATCATATATTAATTATTTAATCTTTATAATATTCTTATATTTATAATTCTTTATCTTTATTTATTATCAAGTTTATTTTTATTATTATTTTGTTTTATTTAGTATTAATAATAAATAAACGATATATATTTTATTATTAAACCTTATTATAATTAATAATCAATTAGTTTTTCAAATTTTTTTTTATTCAATTATAATATATAATTATTTTATTTAATAATTTCTTTTGTATAAATATATTGATAAATATATTGAAATTATATAATCTATAAAGGATAAGGTTATAAATAATAAATAAATCGAAAAATTTATAATACAACTCAAAATCAATATTAATAATTTAAAAACTTTTTTTTAAATATTAATTAATTTATATATAATATTATATTTTTTAAAAAATATATATATTTATTTTTTATTTTTTATAATTATTATTAATAAATTTATTAATAATTATAAAATTGTAATAATTTATATTAATTTACATTAATTTATATTAATTTAATTATTTAATAAATTATTATATAATTATAAACTGTTTATTTTGTTTGCTTTTTTCTTTTTATATATTTTTCAAAATATTTATTAATACTTTTTTTAATATTTAATATTAAATATTATTTGTATTATATAAATAATAAAAATATATATTTATATTTCAAATTATATAATTAAATAAAAAAAGTATTAAAAAACAATTATTAATAATTTGAATTTTAAAAAAAAAAAAATATTATTTAAATTAATAAATAATTTAAACATTGTTTAATAATAAAAAAAGATATTATAAAAAATTGAATGAATTAAAATAAAAAAAAACAAAAAAAAATAAAAAAAATAAAAAATAAAAAATTTAAATATTGATTAACAAATAAATTTATTATTTAAAAAATTATATATTTTACAAAACTAAATTTATTTATTAATATTGATATTATTTTGAATATTACAAAAAAATATGTTATTAATATTTTCTTCGAAAACAATTTTAAAGATTCTTATAAATAGCTTTAAAATTTTAAAAAAAAATATAAAATAAAAAGAATTATTTTTAAAAATATTTTCAAAAAAATTAAAAAAAGAAAATTATTTTTACAATAAACTTTAATATTGAATTAATTTTAATAATCGAATATATATCAAATATTAATTTATTTTAAACAAAATATAAAATATAAAATATTAGTTTTTTAAATTTACAATATTTATTAATAAAACTTTTATTAAAAATAATAAATTATTTAATATTTTATAAATTGTTTTTTTAAAATATATTAAAAATCAAATTTTAAAAATAAAATTAATAAATATATAATTATATTATATATATATACAAATAAAAAAAATTAAATTAAAACTTTTATTATTTTTTTAAAATCTTTTAATAAAATAATATATATAAAAATTAAAAAAGAAAAACTAATTATTTTAATAATATATATTTTATTTTTAATAATATTAAATATATTATTAAAAAAATAATTATAAAATAAATAATTAAAATTTTTATATATCGGAAATATTTTAAAAATATAAACTTTAATAAATTAATTTTTATAATAATAAATAATTTTTTTGTTTATTTTAATTATAACAATATTTTTACAAAAACAATAAATAAATGAAAATTTATTTGTTTTATTATTTTTAAATATTTTATTAAATATTTATAATTTTATAATTTAAAATTAAATTTAATAAAAAGATTAAAATTAAAAAATAAAAAATTTACAAATTTTGTTTTATAAAGTAAATAAAAAAATATTTTAATAAATATATTACTATTGTTTATATATTTATTAAGTTTTATTAAATTTATTATAATTTTTTTGGGATATAATTAATTTTTTTAATTAAAAATTAATATTTTATTATTATTATTAATAATATAATTCGGATTAATTAAATTTGATATATTTTAAATAAAGAAATTATAATTATAGTTTTAATATTATTGGAATTGTTTTAAATGATTGAAAGAAAATTTAATTCGAAGGTTATAATTATATGAGTTGATAATGAAAAAGAGGAGTTTAATGTTTATTTTTTAAAAAGAATTTAAAAAATTGGTTAATAATTTCCTTTTTTTTTGAAAAATATTTAATAAATAATATTGTAAAAAAAAAATATAAAATATTAATATTTAATTTTAAAATTTATTGTTTTAAATTGGCTTAAAAATTGATTAATAAAAAGTTATTATAAAATATATTATCTAATTAATAAATCGATTTTTTATTTATATACTTTTGTTTAATAATATTAGTTTATTTTTGTTTACAATTATCTTTTTCGAAATATATTATAATAAATTATTTGATTTTTTAAAATTTCGAATTTTTAGTTGTAAAATATTTGTTTAAAATCTATAATATTTAAAAAAATTAATAAAAAAGTTTTAATTAAAAATATTAAAAAAGAATTATATTTTTGTAAAAATGGAAAAATATTATATTTATTTATTTTTAAATTTGTTTTTTAAAAAAATTATTAAGATTGCAAATATTAATTTTAATAAATATAATTTTCCGTTTAAAAAAGTTTCAAATAAAAAGCGATTTGATATAAATCTATAAATTTCTATATTTGGTATAGATAAAAAAAAATTTATTATTTTAGATAAAAGGTTTTTTAAAAAAAAGAAAAATAAATAATATTATTTTTTTAATCGTTTTATTAAATAAAAAGATTAATTAAAATCTAATTTTTACAAAAAAGGATTTAAAATTTTTTTTTCAATAATTGAATTATTTAATAAAACAAAATTTTAAAATTTAATATTAATAATATTAAATTATTAATTTATATAAAAATATTAATTAAAATAATAGATTTTAAAAATATTATACAAAAGAATACTTTAATATAAATATTTGTTATTAAATTTGAATTAAAAATATTATAGAAAAATAATATTTTCAAGATTTTTTAAACAATTTCAAAAAAAAAAATTAATAATTTTCAAATAAATTTTGAAAAATAAATTAAATTAAATTAAACAAATTATTAAAAAAAAAGCAAGATTTATAATTAAAAACTATCTTTAACAAAAAAATATTAATTTTAAAAAAATATTTATAAAAATTAACAACTATTTTATATTACAAATTATATTTATAAAAATTATTATTAAAAATTTTGAAATTAATAATATAAATATTAATATAATATTTTTAAATAATAAATTAATTAATATCAAAATCTTAATAAAAATACCTTAATTTTTCAAAAAAGTTTTTTTAGAAATTATAAAAATATTAAAAAAAAATTCAAACATTTATTTTAAATTGAAAAAATCTTTTTACAAATTAAAATAAACATTTAAAATATAATAATTTATTATTTAAAATTTTTTAAAAAATATTAAATTGATTTTATTACTTACAAATCCAAATTTTTTTATTAAAAAAAAAATATTTTTTTTATTATACATTAATAATCTATTATTAATTAATAAATATAGAAATATCGATTTTATTAAAAAAAAAATAATATTAAATAAAAATATAAAAATTTTGGGTTAACCCAAATGTTTTTTAGAATTTAGATTAAACAAAATAGAAATTATTATACCTTAAAAATTTATAATTTCATTTATATTAAAAAAATATTAAAAAAATTCGAAATTTATTTTTTTAATATTAAAAAATCTTTTTTTGTTTTCCGATACAATAATACCTAGGTATATAAAACTAATTTTAATAATTTATTTTCCAATAATAAAAAAAATCTTTATTTTCAAATAATAAATTTTTATATTTATTTATTAAATATAATTTAATTAAATATTTCTTTTATTGTTAAACAATTTGCAAAAATAATATAATTATCTGAAATATAATATTTTATATTTATAAAATATTTATTTTAATATATTACAAAAACCTTTTTTATCAGAATTTTGTATTCTAATTATTTATAACAATTTTTTTCGGAATATATGCCTTACATTGATTTAATATAAAGCTTAAAATAGTATCGAAAATCTATGTAGAGGGTTGTTATTATATATTATAAAGAAATAATTATTTAATTATTAATCAGACAAAACTTTATTTTTTAAAATATTATAAAAACGAAAATAATTATTATAAACAAAAATATTAAAAAACTTGTATAAATAAAGAAATTGGTTATAAATTTAAAAAAATATACAAAAATAAAATCATTTATTTTAATATTATTTATAAATAATAAAAATAATAGCAATTAAAAAAAAAAAAAAAAATTTTATAATAAAATCAAATATATTAATATCAAATAATATTATATCAAAAATAATATAATAAATAAAAACAAACTTAGAGTGTTTTAAATAATTAATATTAATCAAATTATAAATATTTTGATTAAACAATTAATCTTGATCAATTTTTTTATTTATTATATAAAAATAAGTTTAAATATAAAAAAGAAATAATTATGTTTTGAAAAGATCCGGGTATTCTTATATTATAATATAATATAATTATATAATACGAAATAATTAAATTTCATTAAAAAATAAATATTACAATTACAACTATTATAAAAGTTAATGAGACCTAAAATATAATTTGATAATCATTAATTATAAAAAGAATATTAAAGATTATATTATTATACTATATTTATTATATTATCTAAATCTATTTTATTATTTAAAATAGTTTTGTTGAAGATCATATTCACTATATCACCTAGATCTACCCCACTACCTAAAGTAGCTTAGCTTCCTCTATTGTACAGTACCCTATACCTACTTCACAGCTCTTGTATATAGCTTTAGTCTACACACAATACAACGCACTACATGTTCAATAAGTTTAGCTTTTTTTATTATACAATATTTTCTACCTATTTTATAGTTTTTATATATAACTTTAGTTTACATATATAATAGATTACACATTCAATAATATTATATAATATAAAATAATTAAACTTTATTAAAAAATAAATATTATAATTATAACTACAATTATAATTATTATAAAAATTAACAAGATCTAAAATATAATTTGATAACTATTAATTATAAAAAAATATTAAAAATTATATTATTATACTATATTTACTATATTATTTAAATTTATTTTATTATCTAAAATAATTTAACTTCCTCTATTATATAATACCCTCTACCTACTTTACAGTTTCTATATATAATTTTAGTCTATATATATAATATAATACACTACATATTCAATAATTATATATATAAATTAAAACCATATATAAAAATTATAAAATAAATAAAGAATATTATATAATAAAAAAAAGTTAAGCTACTTTAAGTAATGAAATAGACCTTAATGATCTACCTTGATTATCCATACTATTATTATAGTGAATGTGGTATAGTGATATGATCTTCAACAACTCTAATTGGGTTTATAATCTATTATAAAATAATTGTATTAAGCTATTTTGCTTAGCATTATATACATTTCCAACAATATTATATTATATTCATTATAATATAAAGAACTTTAATTTATTTTTGTTAAATGTATAGTATATATTGTGTATGTAGACTAAAGCTATGTAAGAACTATAGAGTAAATATTATAAAACGAAAGGAAGTTAAGTTTTATTAGTGTATAGGGTAGACCAAGGTCCTTTATGTTATAGTAAATGTGGTATAGTGATATAATCTTTAATAATTTTATATATTAGTATAGCTTAATTTTCGTTTTATTTTATAATACTTATTTTACAGTTTCTGTATATAGCTGTCGAACGTACGGTGTGTATATTTTGTGTGTAGACTAAAACTATGTACAGGAACTGTAGAGTAAATACTGTAGAACAGAAGGAAGCTAAGCTATGCTAGGAAGTGGAGTAGACCAGGGTTCTTCATACTATAGTGAATGTAGTATAGTGATATGATCTTCAACAAATTTTATATATTAATATAGCTTAATTTTTATTTTATTCTATAATATTTATTTTATAGTTTTTGTATATAGCTTTAATTTATATATAACAATATATATTAATTATTTAACAATTTTAAATAAAATAAAAAAATTATATGTAAATAATCTTTTTTAAATTTATTATAAATTAAAAATAATTTTTAAAAATAATTTTTGTTATATATATTTATGAATTGAATAATTATTAATATCAATTTTTTGGTTTAATATATTTTTATTTTTTTCGGAAAATTTAGAGTATAAATTGTATCCGTTATACGAAATTTATTTCTATTACTATTATTACTATTATCCGTATATAAATTTAATTAAATATATTTATTATAAATATATTTAATATTAATATATGATTAGTTGTTTGTGTGTATTATAGTTATAGCAATGTTTAAACGATTATTTGTTTATATATTTATTAAAAGTAAAAAAAAGAATTAAGCAAAAAAATTAAATCGGGCGAACTTTTGTTTGAGCGAATAAATCTTTTTGAGCAAATGAATTTTTTTAAGCGAGTGTATTTTTTTAACCGACTGAATTTTTTTAAGCGAGTGTATTTTTTTAAGCGAGTGATTTTTTTTTAAGCGAGTGATTTTTTTTAAGCGAGTGTATTTTTTTAAGCGAGTGATTTTTTTTAAGCGAGTGATTTTTTTTAAGCGAGTGATTTTTTTTAAGCGAGTGATTTTTTTTAAGCGATAGATTTTTTTAAATAATAAAAATATTTTGTTTCAAAAGTATTATATTGGAAAAAGTAAGGAATATTATAATATTGTTGAAGATCATATCACTATACTATATTCATTATAGTAGTATAGATGACCGAGGTCACCAAGGTCTATCCCATCTCCTAATATAGCTTAGCTTTCTTTGATTGTATAATATTCTTTATTTATTTTATAATTTTTATTTATAGTTTCAATTTATACAATATAATACTATACTATACGTTTAATAAATTATAAGATCTATATAATTATATTTCAAAAACAATTATATCAAATTTGAATATAATCATTTTCAAATTTTTTATTATTATTATAAAATAAAATAAAATAATTATTATTTTTAAATAATAATTAAGATAAATTTAAAGATTTGATTTTTTTAATATTAATTTTTATTCAAATTATTATTATTATTAAAAAAATTAAAAAAAAGATTCAATATTTTAAATAATAAATATAACGATTATAAAAAATATTGTAGTTATATTTTGTTAATTTTAAATTTTGATGTTAATAATATATATTGTTTAATTTTAATATTTTTTGTTTAAGATTTCAATATTATTAGTATATAGAAAATATTAAAAAAAAAAAATTTAGTATATTTTCAATTTATTATAAAAATCAAAAAATAGTTTTATTATATTAAATTTGATTTTAAGATTTAAATAGTATTTTATTAATTTTTTAAACAACTTTTTTATTTTTAATAATAAACTTTTTTTAATATTTGAATTATTAATAATAATTTTTTTTTTAATAATTTTTAATTAAAATTTTTAAATTATTTAAATGATAGTAGGTTAAGATATTTGTTTTTCATTTTAATTTTTTTTAAAAAAATATTATGATTATTTTGGTAATAGTAAAGAAATTAATTATAATAATAATGATAAATATTGTTAATAATTGAAAATTATAATGTAAATGTGGTAAAAAAGAATAATGTAATAGATTTCGAGATTGTAATAATTATAGTAGTTTTGGATAGGATAGTTGAGGCGAAAATGAAAATAATAGCGATTTCGAAAATAGTGTTAATAAAATAGATCAAAATTAATATTTCTTTTATTCGAAAATAAAATATTATTAAAAAAATTATTATATTTTAATAAAATTATAAAAAGAATATTAAAAAAATAATTATATTTTAATAAAAATATAAAAAAAATATTAAAAATAATAATCAAAAATTTATTAATAAAAAACAAAAATAAAAATAAAAATATTAAAATTAATTTTATTAATAATTCATATAATAATATTATTTATTTTAATTTAATTATATATATAATCAATTTAATTGAATAAATATTTAATTTTAATATTTTTTAATATTTTATCAAATAATACAATAATTTGAAATATATTTAATATTAATTAATTTTTAAAAATATAAAGATTATTAATAACTTTTTTATTAAAAACATCATAAAATTATATTTAAAAACAATTTTGTATTATACTAAAAATTCGATTAATTATATTTTACTATCAAAAAATTATACGGTTTATATATTTTTTAATAATTTGTTTTAATCATATATAATAAGAATATAAATTTAAATAAAATATTTATAAAGCTTGTTTATAAATATTTTAAATATTTAAATTATAATTAATTAAATTAATTTAGAAAATATATAATTAATTTTAAATTCGATAATAAAATTAAAATTAAAAAAATAAAAAATCTATAATTTTTTTTTATAAAATAAATAAAAAAATATTTTAATAAATATATTATTATTTATACATTTATTAAATTTTGTTGAATTAAAAATTAATACTTTATTATTATTATTAATAATATAATTTGGATTAATTAGATTTAATATATTTTAAATAAAAAAGCTATAATTATAATTCTAATATCATCGAATTTGTTTTAAATAATTAAAAAAGAATTTAATTCAAAGATTATAATTATATAAACTAATAATAAAAAAAGAATTCGATCTTTATTTTTAGAAAAAATTCAAAACGATTAATTAACAATTCGAATTTTCCTTTTTTGAAAAGCATTTTATAAATAATATTGCAAAAAAAAAAAATACAAAATATTAATACTTAACCCCAAAACTTATTATTTTAAATCGATCTAAAAATTAATTAATAAAAAATTATTATAAAATATATTATTTAATTAATCAATTGGTTTTTGATATATATACTTTTGTTCAATAATATCAATCTATTCTTATCTGTGATTATTTTTTTCAAAATATATTATAACATATGTATTTGATTTTTTAAAATTTTGAATTTTTAATTACAAAATATTTGCTTAGAATCTTTAATATCCAAAAAAAAATAAAGAAGTTTTAGTTGAAAATATTAAAAAAAATTATATTTCTATAAAAATAAAACAATACTATATTTATTTATTTTTAAATTTATTTTTTAAAAAAATTATTAAAATTGTAAATATTAATTTTAATAAATATAGTTTTTTATTTAAAAAAACTTTAATTAAAAAATAATTTAATACAAATCCACAAACCTTCATATTTAATTATAAAAAAGATTTATTATTTTAAATAAAAGATTTTTTTTTAAATAAAAAAATATTATTATTTTTTTAATTATTTTATAAAATAAAAGAATTAATTAAAATCTAATTTTTGTAAAAAGAATTTTGAAAAGAATTTTTAATAATTAAATTGTTTAATAAAACAAAATTTTAAAAATTAATATTAATAATATTAAAAAATTGATTTATATAAAAATATTAATTGAAATAATAAATTTTAAAAATATCATATAAAAAAATGTTTTAATACTAGTATAAATATTTATTATTAAATCTAAATTAAAGAATTTATAAAAAAGCATCATTTTCCAAATTTTTCGAATAATTTCAAAAAAAAAGAAAATTGACAATTTCCAAATAAATTTTGAAAACCAAATTAAATTAGTTTAAATACATTGCTAAAAAAAAATACAATTTATAATCAAAAACTATCTTTTACGGGTTTGATTTGGAATGTCCAAGATTTTAGCTTGGATATATTTAGCATAAAAGGAAATATTGGAAATGTATATAATACCAAGCAGAATACCTTTATTGAACATATAGTATGTTGTATTGTATGTGTAGACTAAAGCTATGTACAGGAACTGTAAAGTAGGTAGAGGGTACTGTACAATAGAGGAAGCTAAGCTACTTTAGGTAGTGGGGTAGACCTAGGTGATATAGTGAATATGGTATAGTGATATGATCTTCAACAACCTTAATACAATAATTATTTTACAATACTAATATTGTATTTATTATCTATAAGTTAAATTATTTATAGAACAATATTTGCGCTAGCATCAACGCCATATTCACAACCTATTTGTATAACGTACCTAGTATACGATAATTTTAATTAACTATTTCTTATTTCTAACATATATATTTTAAAACATTTCATTAATTATATAAAATAAATACTAATTGGGTTATTTAAGTTACAAATACTAATTGGATTATTTAAGTTTAGGGCTTTACAAGTTATACAGTATAAACTACGAGGAAGGTTGTAAAGGGCTGTAATTAATAATAAAGACCGAGTCTATAACAAAAATGGGTTATTATTGATTAGCCCAAGTGGCTGTATTTAAAGCTTGTTTTTATATACTAGGTATTCTACACTTTTGTTTTTTTTATCTTTTTTTTTATATATATATATATTTATAAATCAACTAATTATTATTATTATTATTATTATTATTATTATTATTATTATTATTATTATTATTATTATTATTATTATTATTATTATTATTATTATTATTATTATTATTATCATTATTATTATTATTATTATTATTATTATTATTATTATCATTATTGTTATTATTATTATTATTATTATTATTATTATTATTATTATTATTATTATTATTGTTATCATTATTATCATTATTATTATTATTATTTTCAAAAAATAAATGCAAATGCAATATAAAATTATTATCATTATTATTATCATTATTATTATTATTATTTTCAAAAAATAAATGCAAATACAATATAAAATTATTTTTATCATTATTATCATTATTATTATTATTATTTTCAAAAAATAAATGCAAATGCAATATAAAATTATTATCATTATTATTATCATTATTATTATTATTATTTTCAAAAAATAAATGCAAATACAATATAAAATTATTTTTATCATTATTATTATCATTATTATTATCATTATTTTTAAAAAATAAATGCAAATGCAATATAAAATTATTATTATTATTATTGTTAATTAAATAACTCAAAAAAACATTAAAAATTATTGATGAAATTATAATTATTGTAATATAGTAAAAGCTGTAATATTGCTATCTACAAGCTAGATTATTTATGATATATTGCTTATGCTAGCATTAATAGGCTATACCGCATAGGGTATGGGGGAGTAGTATATAAGTGCAGTTGGGCTGTCACCAAATACATACTTTTTAGTCAACCCAATCTACATAATTCTACCCTAGTACTTTTTTCCTACCGTATTACTGGTCATCCCAGATTATACGATTAATGAAATATTTGATTTTTTTTAATATCTTTTATAATATTAATAATATAAGTAATAATTAATACCAAAAAAATCGAATTTTTAAATCTATTTTAATTATTATTTTTAAATATAATTTTTATTTTATTTTATAATAATAAAGAAAGGATTAAAAAAAATCGTATTTAAGTTTAATATAATTATTAATAAAATACAATTATATAAAATTTACAATTTATTAAATATATAATATATTATATATATAAATTAAAACTGTTGCAAGTCGTACAGGTCACATGCTACGCATATGCAGGGGTATATGCGTGGCGCAGGGAACGTAGGCTAGGTTCTAGATCACGATTAATTAATTAAATAAGAGATAAGCGTATTATATTATATATATATATACAGTAGAATAGTATTTTGATTTTATTGATTATATTGATTGAAAATCATAGTATCGAAAATGAAATGCCCCACTATATTGCTTTTTCCAATGGAAAATCGAACAAAGAATTAACCTTTCCTAATGCGGCGTTTCGAATTCTGAAAGAACCCTGTACGATTCGAATGATCGTACTAGGCACGTGTTCGCGTAGTTCGTACTACTGTACCGTACATTTAATTATACAGGGTATAATTAAATAAATATATAATTTATTAATTATTTAATTAATTTATATATTTAATTAATTTATATATTTAATGAAATAAATAAATTATATAATTAATTAAGAGATAGGTATTATATATTTAATTAAAATACAACAAAAACTATATATAAAAAATATTATAAAATAAAAAAAAGTTAAACTATATTAGGAAATAAAATAGACCTTGATAACCTTAGTTATTTATACTACTATAGTGAATATGATATAGTAATATAATTTTTAACAATAATAAATAAAAAAGCTATTTATATATATTTATAAATCGAACAATTATTTATTATTATTATTATTATTATTATTATCATTAAATTTATTATTATTTTCAAAAAATAAATGCAAATGCAATATTAAATAAATATTATTATTAATTGAAAATAAATAAATGCAAATGCAATATAAAATAAATATTATTATTAATTAAAAATAAATAAATGCAAATGCAATATTAAATAAATATTATTATTATTAATTAAATAAAACAAAACTTATATAATAAATTTATACAATTCAATTTATATATCTTTTAATAAAATATTAATATATATTTATGTGACGAAGTTACAAGGGTACGGGTCACGTGACTAGCACGTGACCTACGATCACGTGCCTGGTGGTGAATGCTCTTCATTCCTATAGTATTAGGTTCTAGGCATAGTACTCGCTTAGTACTATGCACTAGGCACTAGCGCCAGTTCAGTACAGCTACCTAGGTCTATATAAGGTTCAGCTATCCTGCACCTTCTTCTAGCATTAGAATCTAGATTTTCATCAATACGAATCCTAGTTCCTAAATCATTAGATTTCCAAGTCGTCCTCGTGATACTGAGCTGGTTGTATTCTTCATCCGCCTATTCAAAATCCTAGCAAAACAAAAGTTGAAAAAAATGGCATGGGCGCAACTTAGCTTATGATCGCATGAATCAGAACTATACTTCCACCGAAGATAGAGCGACACCCTCCAGGAATCCACTTAAACGTTCCCGCGAAGATGATGAAGTTGATAGAATGGCTTGATGAGGTTATTGTAGCATTTGATACAATGCTAGATGAGGGAGGTGTTACAACAGCCATGGAGTTCGGCAGGTCCAGCATATACTTCACCCACTACAACCACCGTAAACAATGGCCAACAGCAAGAGACCAATATGTTTCGCGCTCTGCCTGCCTATCGAATGCACTTTGGAAAAGAGATCAATGGCCACATTTTCGAAAAAAAAAAGATGAATGTTTGCATCAATCTAACTTCTCGGTCTACTATATGGGCTACGTATGGTTGTAACGGATTCATGATATTGAGGGTGGTAAGAGTGCAAGCGTGGTGTTGAAATTAAATTTGGCGAGTTTGGCGAGGGGGAACGAGAGGGGGGACTTGGTTTTGTTTCCGGGGGATTATAGAGTTCTGGGATTCCAGGGAAGGCCCAGTAGAAAAGGGAAGGAAAAATCCAATGGGAAACAATTCAACTCCAGCTCCGGCTGTAACTATAACTACTTGCACACCACTTCTGAAAGCGGATCGAACTGGATATCTACTAGAACTACCTATTGGCGCATCTGGAGTTACTGGGAAGAGAGAAGAGAAGAGAAGAGAGATGACGGATGTCCGTCCGTTTCATGATCATCAATGGTCATGATATTTGCTGTGCTCCCGGTGACTTGAGACTGGTGTCGAAACATTGGTCGCAGATGCTACAAGTCAAAACCCTACAGACGATCCGAAGATCATCGAATCAACAGATCAACCCAAAGAGATACGCAACTCGATCCAGTTGGGAAATATCCGGAGGCAGAGTCTCCATCACTGCGGAGGGAATAGTGGCGTCTGGGGAGTTGGGATGGGGTGGGATGATAGAGACGGATTCACCAGTCAGAAGTCTCTTAATCGCCGGTTTTGTGTAAAACCTGGTGGTGACTGTGCCTCCAATCGCCTCAATTGCCTCAATTGCCTCAATTGCCGCCGCCGAAGCACGAGATCTTGACGTTTCAGGTCTGATATCAGAGCAAGGCAGCGCCAACTGGCTGGAATCTGAATGGAGAAAACGCAAGCAGAGTTCAGCAAGGTCTGCGACGAAGCCATCCAGCTTTCAATCCGTAAATGAAAAAAAAAAAATGGGTGCCCAAGGCAAGGGAGGCTCGCAATGGACAAATATACACAATACTATCTAGTTGGTATTCATATAATTCAGGGGAAAATAGACGGACAAAGAAAAGGACAGAAGAGGAAAGATTACAAATTTCCGCATATCTAGCGAAGAAAGCTTCTAATTAATCTGGCTGAACAATGGTGGATAGTTTTATCTTTTCCGCACGATTGGGCTTGCCTTTGCTGTTTGTTCGGGTCGCATTGGTGTATGTGCAATACATGTTGATCAATGTTATATCCGATCTCCCCATATCCAACACCATTATTCGGGAACAAACATACGCCCGCCCGCCCACCAAGACACGACCCGAAGAATTGGTACCGAAAGTCTACAGTAACCTTGCCACTCCATATAGGAATATTGACCAATCATGTTGTGTAATACCGTAGTCTGATGCGGAAGCTGGAATGGGAATATCATCTGATGTGCTTCTCGGCGTAGCTTCTTCTTCTTCTTCTTCATCGTCTTCCATCATTTTTCTTAATCTTTCTTGCAGGTAGTTCCTGTGGTCCTTTATTCAAAGTCGGTTTTTGTTGACCTTTGAGATACCAATACTTGTATCTGGCATAGTTGTGCTTCTTGAGAGTTCACCGGTTGAAGTTGTGCCGTTCGATTCGCTACTGCGTCTTCTTCTCTGAAGTGGGGGGTGCATTGAATTTTGAAACCCTCCAGCATGATGCATTCTACTGGTCTGTTGATCTGCATAAAGCTGTGGCTGTTGTGGTCTGTGGTTATCCGTGCTCGACAACAAATCTTCCCCGTACAATATAGAGGTGGATGGCTCGACTTCAAAAGAAGGATTTTAGCACATGTACACACTAGACTAACAGACAAGATGCTTACCATATGGTTGCGATTGAGCTAACCTCTAACCTCTAACCTCTAATTCGAACCGATCAGAATCGGTTCTACCTTACACCTACCTATCTCCAGAGCCGAAGTTCGAAGTAATAGTTCAGCCAAGGGCATGTCGAACACCATTCACAGGCAGGATCATTACACCAGTTCAGTGCTGCTTTCCGTCGAGAATCAAACATTTTATCAGGGGCGACATATGTTCTCCATCAATCGAGCCCCTCAGCTCATTGGCTACCAGCAGAAGAATAAGCCTTCTTCCCGCCCCAAGGGGCAGAAATTCGGAAATGTGCTCTTGTGAGAATGTAAACTGAAGCCCGAGGAGGTTTTTGTGCTGGGGCGGCTCCCAGGCCGCTCTTGATTGCCCGGGGGCGAGGGCAGTGGGTGATTTTGGCTTCGACTGCCTTTTTCTTCTTGCGCGAAACTCCAGATTGGGGTTGAGCTCCTTGTTTTCGTTGGGTGTTGCCGGCGACGAAAAGATTATCCGATGATATAGAAAGGAACTTGGAAGTTAATGTTTTTAGAAGGGCGCCGAGATAGCTTGATGCGGTAAGAACCCGAACGCCGAACGACTTCAAGCATATATTCGAGTTCGAAAAAACGATATAGTAACGACAGCAGCGAGACGGGAGAGTCTAGTACGGTAGCCAGTAATCGGAATAGCTTTGTGAAAACTTCACCGAGGCAGAATGTAAGTTTCAGCCCTGCCTTTCCTTTAAACTCCTCGATCTATCTGAATCACAAGAGCTAACTATTTTCCATTCTATAATTTATTTACCAAGGCAATGTGCATCGATACGAAAAGAATCCCAACTCCCAACCACGCATTTCAAATTTCAAAAATTCCCAATTCCCATAAACGTGCATTGCACTGCATTGCGTTGCACTGCATGCGCGAGGAACGATATTAAATATTAAAGGAGCTCTCGCTAAAGATTATCCCCATCCCAATTATAGGGTCTTAGCTCTTAATCGCCTCTCCATCTGTTTTCCGTCTCCTCAACATCGATGGAGTTGGCGATCGCTCTCGTATCAATGCCGAAGTTGATTCGCAAGTTATTTCAGACCCCAATCCTCCAAGCATCAAGTCCCTGCACCCCTCTGAAATTGCCGAGATGGCCATTAATGCAGCATGCCTGTCTCTCCATGCTTCAGAGAGCATCATTCTAGCAGAAAGAGAACATACGAATTTCAAAGTGGGTCCCCCAAAAAGACATTCCCTCTCCGCCTCGCTTAACATGATATATAGATCAAAACAACCTCACCACATTCATCAATGACGTCTTGGGGTAAAAATCGAAAAGAGCGAGCATCGTTATTAAAAGGAATGTTGACTGAAGTGGTTCTTTTTCGCCAAAAGCAATTATTGGTCAAGCTAAGTGTCACAACAGATCTCTCAACAAACGAGACATCTCCGTTTCCGCCATCCATTAATATTTCGAACAGGTCGCATGTCCTTGTTATTGGATAATCCATCAACAACCATCGAGAGTCGCGGATCTCGTTGAAACTGCACCGTGTGTCTCCCGAATCGAAATGCTATTTTGCACGCACTAAAGGTGTAAAACGTGGTTCGATTCGCCGCTAGTCTAATATCTACACAGATTATGAATGAGTATCTACTTGTTCATCTGAGTTATTTTTCGTTTTTTTTTGTAGGAAGGAGGAAGGAAAAACTTGATTGGTATCCGTGCTTTAAGGTCCCCGGATCGACTTTCAAGTGCGCCGGTCTCCAATTCCTACTGGCCCCGTGAAGACACCTGGAGGGGAGGGGTAGCAATCTTCGCCGTCGATCACGTCGGCCACACACTTCAAGATCAAGCCGCACTAATTCAACTATCCAACAAATCACGTGCAGAAGCAATCAGCACACTCGATAGTCTTTCTAAGTGACTCTCAAACTCTACCTCGTCACTGCCATCTCGAGACTTCTTCATTACTGATATCTGTCACGGGTCTTTCACCTGCGATCAAGGCCCAAGAAAACAGCTCGAGGTGCCGGTGCGCGTATTTTGTCCACAAACTGTAAACAATGCGCGGGGGTTGAATAGACTCCGTAAATACAACTCCTGCTTTCTTCTTAAATTGTATGTGCATTCCGTCAGTCTCCCCAAGGTCCACCTCCACCACCCCCAGGATGCGACAGATTGGCACCAGGAACTCGAGAGAAATACAAGCCTTTCTAATAGAAAATCCACAAATCTGGGCAAGATACATACGCATTGAGTTTTTGACACATTACGGAAAGGAGTACTATTGTCCACTTTCACCCTCTTCTTCCTTTACCCCTTCATTGGACCGCTCTCATACACTCTATCATTTCCTCCACTAATCTCCCATCTCTCTTCAAAATCATTGAAACCTAGGATCTGCCACATCAATCGAGGACGCATCGCTCGAGCATGAGTAAACATGCCTACCAGAGAACATTCTAAACCGAAGGATTCCATAGAATTAACAGAAAGCCGAACTGGATATTCTTCCGGCGGAGATAGTGCGATCTGGATCAATGACCACAGCAAGGAAGGGGTCCGAAACAATGTATATCATGCCGAGAAACTGTCAGGGGTGAACAACTTTACCACCGCGCCACAAAAGCGTGGAGTATTCCAGATTGTTCTGGAATAGTTGTTCTACTATATAAACCCTGTCAGGGCAGGGATCGAATTCATTTTGGTATGAAAATGAATAAAAGTAATAAATTTACAATTCATCATCGGTTTCTTCACTGCTTATTCCTGACTCTGTTGTTGAACCCTCAAGGAATACATTTCTGGTATGAGAAACTTGAGATTCCTCCATGTCACCGGCTTCACTACCTTCAATCTCTGATGGTAATTCAACCTTAACTACCGGTGATCTCGCGGGCTCAGTCAAATGTCCATCGTCCTGACACTTATATGCATCCCACCACTGAATTGTCCCAGGCGTAAACCTGCGTTGTTTATAAAACTCAGTAAATTCCTTCCAATACCCTTTAGTTTCGAGGACGCGACATTCAAGCTGCCCACCCAGTAGGATATGTTCCATGTTCCTCGAGAGTGTTGTGTCTGCATCATACACTGCATTCAGTTCTGCATGGCGTCGTTTGATATCGGGAAGAACATTTAACCAGAGGATCGGAGTCTTGTATTCTTCGCGAAGCCTGAATAGCAGCGGTCTAAGTTCAGCGCTTCGACGTTGCACCCATCCTGCATGTGTCCAAAGCCCGTTTTTCCTGAATACCAGTTCTAAACCATGGGCGCGGGGTTGAAATTTGTTTGGGATTCGAAGGCGAATATTGTAAACGTGGTTGGTTTGAAATATTTCCGCACCAGGAACGTCCTCAGCTACGACTTGAGATATGGATCAATTAAGTAGAAAATAAAAGATTCCTACTTTATAAAACTTACATATCACACTACACCTTCCACCAGTAATTTCCGCCATTTGATACCCAAGAAGTTGTTGTTGTAGTTTACGATTATTTTGTTGATTTTTATATATAAGTGGGGCGCCCCGGTACATGCACAGGGAAATGATGACCGCACCCATTGTTATATTAGATTCCATCAATTATCACAACCTTCAAACCAACCGAATAACATCAATATGATATGAGCTCAATTTGAGGATAGAAGTAACTTCCGATCGTAGGGTGTGTGAATTGGGAAATCGAAGTTGGTTAACCACAGTTGAGGGATAACTTCCGAAGGCTATGTTATTCAGGTTACTCCTTCAGCTGTAACTCAACGTTGTGCAAGCACCACAGGTTTTTTTTAATAAATATATTCATTTTCCCAATAAAACCTCCAAAATCAAGGCGTTTTTTTCCATGTCATCTTGGGATAAGCCCAAGATGTTTTTTTAACGAATACATTATTTTCCCAATAAAACATCCAAAATCGTGTTTCTTCCCCCCCTCATCTTGGGATAAGCCCAAGATGTGTTTTTTATCAATACATTGTTTTCCAATAAAACCCGTGAACCACGTTATCAACCACCACGCAACTGTAATTCCAAAAGGCTTTCATCCCCATGTTCGTTTGATAGTTCTCTGGGGGTACCTATCAATAAGTACTACCTCAAAAAAGAATATCGTCGTCACCTATATGAAAGCTGGTCTACTTCCTCAACTTCATTCTCAATTTCTTCCTCAGTTCCTCGCCCAATTTCGGCCTCAATTACTCGCCTCATTTCGTCCTCAATTCCTCGCCTAATTTCGTCCTCCGGCGTCGCGGTTGTTTTCTCTATTTCTTTTCCTTTTCCTTTCTCGGTAGAAGTCTTGGTTTTTTTTCCTTTGCCTTTCTTGCTCGGTTGGGACTTTTGGCTGCTACCGTCATCACGAGACTCATCGTCACCTTCAGAACCACTGTCATCATCATCATCATCGCTAATAATAATACAATCATTGTCTGGTTGCACCTCTTCTAAATCAATAAGGTCTCCACTTGAAAAAAAACTCCTGTCTGCGAACAGTTCTTTGTCCAATTCCTGCATCAGCTTGAAACATTTTGCATATTGTTGGCAAGCAACTTCTTTCCATTTACTGTAATATGCTTCAAATTCTGGTCCACCCGCAAGCACTATTGCTTTCTCCCTCTGAACCAATGGTGAGGACCAAGGTAAGCGCCCGACCAAAGCGTCGGACAGAGCTCCGAGACCTGTCAATTCAACAACTGTTGGCATAGCGTGAGAAACGTGATACAACCCATATTCTTCTTCATATCGAGGAGTGTCTGGTGGGATTAGTCGCCTGTGACTTTGCACGATGGCCTCATAAGTTTCTCCAGTTTCCACCAATTGTCCACCCTCGATAATAGCAACGTAAGCTGCTGAAACTGAAAACCGAGAAAACATTGCCATTCTACAATCGTATGATATCGGAATCATCATACTCGAATGAAGCACGTCAGTGTGTTGAAGGTCCGGAGATACCCAGGGCACTCCTTTTCCGAGTTTACTTTGGATTTGAACTAGGTCTTCGGAATTCAACTCTTGGAATGCCAACGTGGGGCCGGTGGCACCTTGGATTTGCTGTATGTAAGTTTTGATTTCCGGCGCCTCTGGTTTCAAGTTGCCAACTTCCAGGAAGTCATCCGTGGTTGTTGTTGTAGGTGGTGTATGTTCGAACCAAAAGACGGCTTCGTCGCGAATGGCATTTCTTCCTCGACTACATTCTACAAAAATGAACTGAATATCCTGCTCTTTCGAGAAGTATCGACTGTAATGAGGGTATGAAATCAAATTTGTCGAACCATCAGAGCGAGCTTGAACGGAAAGTCGATAATATGCTGGGTCTTGACGGACCAATTGTTGAATAAGTGAGAAATATGTATTCCTCATAGCACCGTCAACTTTATTTTCTTCATCACCGAAAGAACGTTGGTGGAATTTCCAATATTGAACCTCTTGATGAATAGAGCTCATCAATCCGCTATCTTGTAAATATTGGAAATGTTTGGCTGTGCGGTGCCAACCTTGACCCTCCGGGAAGAGTCGCTCGTTTTGTATGGGTTGAGCGTGGGAGTTTTGAGTAGGGAAGAACTTGAGCGCTCCGAGGTAATGCGTTTGGCGATATTGTTTGATCCGTGGAGTATGTTCAAAATCTTGAAAGTTTTCTTCGCGAGTTTGGAATCGAAGAAGGGTTTTGTCGGAACACTTTGTTTGGGACCTCAAATACTTATGGGTACGCGCAAAAACTTGGGTGGCCCAGCAATCGATGTCGATATTGGGACTAGGGTTGATATTAAAAGCCCGGGCGAACATATTTACATGACGAGGGCAAAGGCTTTTCTCTCCGTTACGTTCAAAGAATGCAACCGCGGTATCCCAGAGGTTCAATAATTTTTTTAATGGAAAACGACGACGCCGAAGGGCCACTTTCACCATGTCATGCGTCCAGGATTCACCAATGCCATGGCAGTGGCAAGGTTTTTTTACCTCGCGCTTGATTCTACGTTGCAACAACTCAACATCCGTATCCAAAGGCTCGCCGTCGGTATCCGCTTCCGTTGAATGGTGCTTTCTGAGCTTGGTTTTGCGTTCATCGGATTTTTCGAGGGGGGCACGAGGGCGCTTGTTTGATGTTTGTGGCAGGGTGGGGCGTTTCCGCTTGGAAGGGCTAGAGCCCAACTGTTCATCAAAAAAGGCCGGCAAGAACTCAGAGAACTGTTCACCTTCCGTTGAAAACCCGCGAAGCAAACCTGACTCGCCCACCATTCCACAACCCAGCGAACGAAGCTCGGCCATCGATAGTTCAGTACTGTTCCATGAAATCCGCTCAGCATTGTCTTCTGTGATTTTGGCCCCATCTCGAATTCTTGTGATGTGAGGTCTAGTTGTTTTAAGAACATTCGCAAGATCCGTGGTAGTGACAGAATATCTAGAGTTTTGGCCTTTGGATTTTCCTAAGCGCCATCGTTTCAGAATAACATCATTAAGACGACCAATTCCCTCGATAACAGAAACCGTTTCGAATAAACTGGCCGCATTCTCTAAGAAATGAATGCCATCGCAATAATTGTCCTCTCGCAATTGCTTTTGAAGGGCCTGCCCTCTTAAACCGCCTTTCTCAGTAAGAGCTTTGTTCAATCTTTTGTTAAAATTGAACTTTTTAGTAACCTTGGGACCAAGAGATTTGGCGAAATCGAAAAGGTCTTTGAAGTCGGCGTCCATTTGGGCTTTGGGTACTTGAGAACGTTCCCATGGTTTCCTCTCGATGAACCATGACTTGAAACCAAGCATAGTTTGGGCCTTGTCTGTCATGTCATTACACATATACGATTTGACCTCCAAAGAGGCTTCATATTGGGCGGATGGAGGAAGGGCTTCGATGTACTTTACAGCTTGAGTGATGAGGATTGGCTTGTTGAGAATCATACAATGAGTGTTAGGGTTGAAGGGGGTAAGTGCAGCAGAGGTTGCCTGCGTTTGAGAGGTTGCGATTGCATCGACATTAGACATGTTTGGGGAAGTTGAAATTGGAGAAATTGAAAAAGGGTATTGGAGGAAGAGAAAATGAAGGGATAGGAAGGATGGGGAAGGGTGGGGAAGGATGGAGAAGGATGAAGAAGGATGGGGAAGGATGGAGAAGGATGAAGAAGGGTGGGGAAAGGTGGAGACGGCGGCCTGCTTGTAAACAGCGGCAGCCTGCTTAACAAACGCATTTTGGTTCGATCTAAGGAGCACAGTGTGTATGTGTGTATCCTGTGAATCCTGTGAATCCTGTGAATTTTTACAGTTGTTAAATGTTGGAATGACCTCAAAATGAGAAATTGTTTTTATATAGTATTGGGAAAATTTCTATCTATATCGGGTTTATTTCGGGACTTTGATTTGGATTGTTCCTTTTCTATACACTTAGGATCGGTCAGGATCGGTCGGAATCCCGCACGCTTGGACTTTGCCAAGACGAAAAAACTCTGCTACCACACAAACATATTCAGAATAATTATTTGACAGGTTTCAATATAACGCTTTTGTGGCAAGAAATGGCACCACGACGAGGTCCTCAAACGACCGGCGGAAGAGAATGGCCGTCGAAAGCGATACAGAATAAATTATCACCAAACAAACGCGAATTTCGAAATGGTAGTGCAAACTCCAAGCTTGATCCAAACCTGTCGAATATATCAACAGATGAACCAGCATTAATACATGTTCCAGTAAAGCGCGCACCTGAATTGCGTCGCAAAGGGCTAAATGAAACTACTGGGGCTGATAATAACAGTGTTGATGTTGATGTTGAAAGTGGTGATGGGGTTGAGTGTGAGGATAATATCATCCAAACCACGTCGTAAGCCTCACCCACAAACAGAGTATATGAGTGATGGGGAACCTGCACCTTTTACAGGTTTGAGTACCACTTCAGTTTGTTTTCCTTCAAATCACATTATCTGATCTAATCTAATCTAACATCTAACATTTCATATTATAAAACACTCTTAAACTGCGGATGGTCTGTGCACGATTGGAACACTATTTTGAAATATCATATGTATCTCTTCAAAAATCCTTTGAAATTAATACACTTCTTTTCACAATAGATAAAATGAAATCAAAATATAAAATATTAATCAGGATCATTGAATCTATCCAATGGTTCAATTAAATTAATTCTACAATATGTGGTTCAAAAGCTATAAGTGATTTTTCCTACGAACCTACGAACTCTACGAACCCTACGAACCATTCTGGTACAGTGAAAGTGTGTAAGAAGGACGAAGTTCTCATTATGCTATCTAGGATGACTATGTACTGATTATGTCTGTGCAGCTAGTCTTAGCGTAACACATTCTAAATAAATTAAATAAATTAAATAAATTAAATAAATTAAATAAATTAAATAAATTAAATAAATTAAATAAATTAAATAAATTAAATAAATTAAATAAATTAAATAAATTAAATAAATTAAATAAATTAAATAAATTAAATAAATTAAATAAATTAAATAAATTAAATAAATTAAATAAATTAAATAAATTAAATAAATTAAATAAATTAAATAAATTAAATAAATTAAATAAATTAAATAAATTAAATAAATTAAATAAATTAAATAAATTAAATAAATTAAATAAATTAAATAAATTAAATAAATTAAATAAATTAAATAAATTAAATAAAGAAAATAAATTAAATAAAGAAAATAAATTAAATAAATTAAATAAATTAAATAAATTAAATAAATTAAATAAATTAAATAAAGAAAATAAAGAAAATAAATTAAATAAATTAAATAAATTAAATAAATTAAATAAAGAATTAAAAAAATAAAGAATTCAGAAAAATATAAAATTAAAAAAAAAGAATTAAAAAGAATATATATTTATAGTAAAAAAGATTATATAAATTTTAAAAATGATAAAAGAATAATAAATATAAATAAAACACGAAATTAAAATATTAATAAAATAAATAAGAAAAGAAAAATAATTAAAAAAATAAATAAAAAAGATTAATAAAAACTGTTGAGAGTAGTCAGGGCCATATGAGCTGTACGGACCGCGAAGCGGTCTGTAGGCCTAATACAGTCTAGCGCTTTATTTTAAACTTAAATAGCATATAAGGTTCAATCTTAGTTTTATAATAATTTCAAATAATATTATACAATTTGTATTTTTATATAATTTATTTTTTTAATAAATTATAAATTTGAATATATTAAACTAATAGATAAATTTTTAATTATTTTAATTTATTTATTTTATTTTATATCTTTTTTATATTTTTTATAGGACAAAAAAAAAATTAAAAATATTTAATAAAAAAATGTTGGATATAATAAAAAAAAATTAATATTTAGAATATTGTAAAAGATTAATGTTTATAAAAAAAAAATAACAAGTTGAAAGAGTTAATATTTATAATTGAATTTTTTTTAAATTTATTTATAAATCTTGTAACGATAATATTATATTCAAAGGGATTACAAAAAATTATAGAATTTTTTATTAATAAAATCGAAAATAATATTAAGAATAAATAAAACAAAAAAAAACTTAATTTATTTTTAAATTAATTTTTAAAAAAAAAAATTTATAATATTATATTAGGATTAAAAAATTTGATATTTTGATTATTTTTTTTTATACAAAAAAACTTATTATTAGTATAACAAAATCTATTAATATTTAATATAACTTCAAATTTTGATTCGAGAATTGTTATAGTTTTTAATAACTTAATATTTTTATATAAATTTTATTTTAAAAAAATAAAGAATTATAATATATAGTTTAAAAATATTATAAATATTATTAAAATAAATAATATATTTAATTGTTTACAAATTCTAAAACCTATTAATTTTTATAATAAAAAAAATAATCGAAAAAATATTATTGTTGGGATAATTAATAAAATTTAATTATAAAATAGTTAAATTATTAAAAATTCGAAAATATAATATTATATTAAAAATTTTATTAATAATATTGAATTATTATTTATTAAAAAATATATAAAGATTAAAAATATATTAAAAAAATTTAAAAATTAATACAAAAAAATTAATTATTATTTATATATAAATAAATGAAATCGTTTTTTTAAAATAAATTTTAATAATTTTGATTTAATTAATAAATTTATTATAAAATATAAATCTTGTATAATAAAATTAATAAATTTAAATATTAAACTTTTTAATTTAAATTATTATATTTAATTTATAATTAAAATTTTCAAATAGTTTTTTTATTTAAATTAATAGAAATTTGTATTAAGTTTATTATAATGGTAAAAATAAATTTTTAAGTTTTGAAAAGCTTTTAATCGATTTTATTAATAAAATATAAAAAAATAATAATTTTAATAATAATCAAATAATTTTGTTTAAAAATAAAACTTAAGGAATAAATTAAAATCAAAATAATAAATTTAAATTTAAAAAAAGGAAAGAATTAGGATTTTTAGAATTATTAAAATTATTATAATTTAATATTAATAATAATAAATATAATTATTGTAATATATTTTTTATATTTAAATTTTATATAAATATTTGTTTTAATAATTTAAAAAATATTATAATAAAAAAAATTTGAAAAAAATGAATATAATATAATAAATATAAAAAATCTAAAATTAAATTTAAAGTAAATAATAATTTAAATTTAGATTTTAATTTTAACTTTGATTTTAACTTTAATATTAAAATAAATTTTAAAATAAAAATAAATCTTTTTTTTATTATTATTTAATTTTTTTTTAAATTTTTAAATTTTAGTTTTATATATAATATTATTAAATTTTTTGATTTTTTTGATTTTTTTGATTTTTTTTAATAATTAAAATATTTAAAATAATTATATAAAAAAAATATAATTTTTTAATATAAATATTTTATTTTATTATTTCTAAAATAAAGATAATTTTAAAATCTATTAAAAGTTTTTAAATAAAAAAATAAATTTTTTAATATTAATATTAGTAAACAATTTTATTATTTCTAAAAAAGTTGAAATAATTATTTTTGAATATATTATATTAAATTGTTTAATTAATTTTATTTTTTTATTAAATAATTTTTATTTTACTATTAAATAATTTTTATTTTATTAATTTATTTATTAAATTATTTTTGAAATATAAAATATAGATTAAAAAAGAATATATTAAGTTTAATAAAAATAATAATAATTTAAATATAATTTATAATAAAAATCGAAATTATTTTTTTTAAATTAATTAATATTTTTATATTTTAATATTGGGGATATTAATTATTTAAAAAACTTTATTAATTATTTTATTTTGTATTATAAATATTTAATTAATAAAAATATAATATAAATATTTTAAATATATTTTTTTTTAAAAATATTAAAAATATTTAAAAATTTGTTAAAAATTTGTTTTTAAAAAATTTAAATGATTATTCGAAAAATAAAATTTGTAAATTTTATAAACTTAAAAAGTTTTGTTATATATAATAAAAGATATTAACTTTTATATTATAAAGTTTTTCAAAAAAATAAATATTAATATTATTAAAATTTATTTTATTAATATTAATAATTATAAATATATAATTTTGTTTATTAATAATAATATTTATAAATAAATTATATTTATTTATAAAAAAAAAAAAAATTAAAAAAATTATTTATATTATAAATAAATAAATATTTATATAATATAATATAACAATTTTAATATAAAAATTTGATAAAGAAAATAAATATAAATAATATAAATTTAATTAAATAATTAAAAATTTAGAATTTTATTTTAAATTTATAACCTTTTATATTTTGAATTAGAATAAGATATTTAAATGTTTTATTTGTATAATTTTTAATAAAATATAATTTATTTTTATTGAAATAACAGTTTTATATACCTTTTAATTAAATTTTTTTAAAATATAATTTATATTATAAATCGGATTATAATTTAATTTTTATTTAATAAAATTATTTTGTACAAAATTTATATAAATTATATTTGTTTTGATATAAATAATTAATTAAATATTTTTTATTTATAAATATTTAATAATATTATTTATATTTATATTTTAAAAAAATATTATATTATAAACAAAAAATTTATTTTTTAAATTAAAAAAAATATTTTTATTAATTTTAAAA
>JANPYM010000019.1:411899-476746 GCA_025890175.1 Ciborinia camelliae
AACAAAACCACCTGCGAATATCACCCAAATCAACCCCCCCAAACCCCCCATCAAAAGAACCATTTGAGAATGTCATCAAAAATCACTCACAAGAAACATATGCACACATGAAAGTATGTCGATTGGAATCTCGAAATCCCTTGCCCTTCCTTCAATATATATACTAACGATATCATAGCGACTCAAACCTGTGATTCTCAAGAGAACATATGAAGCATATCTCGAAACCTCCGTCAAATTCGAACAATCACAATCACAATCATCACTACCATCATCACCATCACCTTCACCATCACTTTATTCAAGCTGTCCTTTGAAAAAACATCAATATTGTTCGGAATCGGTCTTTCGTGGGATTATACTCTGGCTTCAATCGATTCCAGAAATAGATTCAGGATCCATATCGAAGTGGGCATTCCCATCAAACACAATGGCGGACAATACACCACCCCCATCAGGCTCAAATCCAGCAAAGGCAGATACAAATGCAGGTACACCAGCCCCATCAGGCTCAAATCCAATGGCAATCGATACACCATCAGCAACCGAAATTCCATCAGAAGTATCTATACAAGGAAAGAAAAGGAAAACAATCGTTGAACCATCTCCAAGTCAATCATCAAAAAAATCAGACCAAAATATTAAAGTAGATGATGCATATTATCGATGCGCAGTTCTTCAACCAAATTCTATATTTATCGAACAAACACAACCTCAGAAATATCCTACTCACGTGGAAGAGTTGATTGAGCGTATCCAGAGTGGCAGAAATGTCGACCAAGAAATCGAAAAAGAAATGATGATAGATTTGGTTCGATTAGAACATGGCCTGCCCGAAAGCGAAATCGAGACCTTTTTCAAAAAATGGATATTCCCACCCAAGTCTTTTAGTTCTCCCTTCAGGTATGATATTCGACTTCCCTTAAGCAGGAGTACTCTCCCGACTCTCCCGACATCTTCAGACCAAAGTCTCCGTATCAGCCTACCCTCCCCCGACGTGATATTCGGGTACTCATTTGATTTGGCATTTGACAAAAAGCAACAAACCCTAATAAGGACCGGTCGCTTATGGGCAAATAAACAAACGTTATGCTATCCATTCCTCATTGTCGAATTGAAAGCCGATATCGCGGGGGGGGCAGGGGCAAGTTTATACAACGCGACGAATCAATGTGCTGGGGGTAGTGTTGCTTGTGTTAATTTATACGAACGACTCAATTCCAGAGTGGATTCCCAATCCCAAACAAGCGACACAATGAGCTTCAGTATTGCTACGTCCGGGACTGAAGCGCGCTTAAACGTAACATGGATTGAAAATGGGGAATATCATCTGTCAAAAATATCAACTTACTCGCTTGGGAACAAAGAGTATCTGCTCTTGTTTCGCAACCATGTATTGAATATATTGGATTGGGGAAAGGAAAAAAGGTTAAATGACGTAAAGGGGATAATGGATATCATTGTAATGGATGTGGAAAACCAGAAAAGTATGTAGTGAAATGTCATGGCAGTAATGGGAGTGGTGGGAATGGTGGGAGTGATGGGAGTGATGGGAGTGATGGGAGTGGTGGGAGTGGTGGGAGTGGTGGGAGTGGTGGGAGTGGTGGGAGTGGTGGGAGTGGTGGGAGTGGTGAGAGTGGTAAAAGTGGTGAGAGTGGTAAAAGTGGTAGAAGTGGTGGGAGTGGTGGGAGTGGTGGGAATAATGGGAGTGGTGGGAGTGGTGGGAATAATGGGAGTGGTGGGAGTGATGGGAGTGATGGGAGTGATGGGAGTGGTGGGAGTGGTGGGAGTGGTAGGAGTGGTAGGAGTGGTAGGAGTGATGGGAATGGTGGGAGTGATGGGAGTGATGGGAGTGGTGGGAGTGGTGGGAGTGGTGAGAGTGGTAAAAGTGGTGAGAGTGGTAAAAGTGGTAGAAGTGGTGGGAGTGGTGGGAGTGGTGGGAGTGGTGGGAGTGGTAGGAGTGATGGGAGTGGTAGGAGTGATGGGAATGGTAGAAGTGGTAGAAGTGGTGGGAGTGATGGGAGTGATGGGAATGGTGGGAGTGATGGGAGTGATGGGAGTGATGGGAGTGATGGGAGTGATGGGAGTGATGGGAGTGATGGGAGTGATGGGAGTGGTGGGAGTGGTGGGAGCGGTGGGAGTGGTGGGAGTGGTGGGAGTGGTGGGAATGGGATGGATGAATGAATGAGATGAATGGGATGAATGATTCTTTTTTTGGGTGGGGGGGGATTATAGATATAGATACTTCAGCTACGTATGTATTATGTTTCAGAGAAAATATCCTGCGTAACTGCGTCGAGTCGAGTCGTTAAGGGGGGGCGGAAGAGGGGGTTCGAGATTTGAGATAATCAGAACAAGGTGTATGAGCACGACATAAATCGGTAAAGGTATTTGGGGTGTTCAATCGCTTATGAATCCCAAGCTTCCTACTTCGTCATCTTTTATCAAGATTTGCTTCTCGGATAAGATGTCGAACCTGGAACGCTATTTGTTGTCGACGGGGTTTTGACTGTTATTCTTTCTATAGACAGTGGTTCAAATTACAAGACAGCGCGAGTGTGAGAAAGGGTAAAGAGACAGCGATAATAGGAAGTTGAGGTCGTTATGAGTGATTGAGCCAAAGTCGGAGAAGTCACTGCAAATCACGTATCGAATATTTGAAGGAGAAGCACTCCATTGCATACTTTCTGGCCACATGAGTAGAGTTCGGCAGCTGAAGTGCTGAATGGTAAGCGGTAAGGGGACATGGTCATTTCATTTCATTTTATACGGCAGACCCCTGTTTCATACGGTTCACGAATGACGTTAGGTTCTTTAATGATCAGTATGGTACAGCATGAATTCGCTTGCTAGCTAGAATCTTTTTCAACTCTAATATGGTGGAATCTGTTGGTGGAATCTGTTGGTGGTTTCTACTTCTTTACATAGGAACAATGATGATATAAAGAAATCTCTTTCTTTCATATAATTGAACAAGGTATGATGTGCTATAAATGTATCAGATTACAACCATACAAACTTAATCTACTTTTCTTCTTCAGACGCTTCGCCAACATGGCGCCCACCGACGAGCAACTTCGCCGCGAACCTGGTGCTCCCTGTTATTATTGTAATTTTCCTACTATGAAACCCGCTCACTGGAAAGCTCCTAGCCCTCAAGTTTATTGCAGGGAATGCGAGGAATGTCCATGGTACCCAGTTGATCCCCCTACCATTGACCCACCACTCCCAGTACAGTCATCCACAACTAGTCAGGCCCACTTGCAACCGCCAGCGGCCCAAGGAAAGGCTCTTCACCTTCTCAAGGAGGTTGGTGATCAAAAAGAGCTAGCCAGAAAGCGGGATGCAGCAAAGAAACGTTCAGGGTCGTTCAAATTCGACAACAATGCTGAACACGCTGCGCGTAAAGTCAGCATCAATGTTGTTGTTCATGTTGCTAAAGAATGCACTGACGCTTATGGAGAGCCAGCAAAAGGGGTAGAAAACCTTCAGACTTTCAAACGTGATGACCCTGTTGATTGGAATGTTTTTGCTCGGAGCCGATTACAATTTTGTACGAACTGGAATTGGTGGAAAAGCGAGAATGGAGTCGATGATGACATTTCTGTCCCCTGCTCTTTTATGAGAAAGAATCCATCCCAAGGCAAGGTCGACAAAGGATTCACGGTTCTTACGCCACAAAAACATTGGAATTGCTTTGGAGATATGTACAGCGAAATATTTAAGGCAAACGAGCCCATCTACATTAGGGTTCCCATTGTCGATGCACAACTCTGTGATCCTGATACGGGCGAACCTATTGGGGAGTCTCCAACTGCAACGGAAGAACCTCAGAGAACCAACAGCCCTGAAACCCGCCTGAGAGTAGAGGATCAAGACTCAATGATGGACCTACGAACAAACGTTAAACCCAAATTCATTTCTCGATACGAGATCTCTAGTGATGAGAATGTAGAGGCGCTTCTCGATCGGCCTCAAAAGCCACCTCGAACCGGAACATCTCGCTATCGATCCGCAAGTACTGGACAAGCTCCAAAAAGGCGAGGTTTCCAGTGGAACAAATATAAAGTAAAAGGAAAGGCACAAGGAGAGGGACCGGAAGAGGCGGAAGTAGTAGATCTTACTATGGAAGTTGGTGTGAAGCCGGAGAGAAATATGAAGAAGGAAGACGCTGTGAAGGGAAAGGATGGTGTGAAGGAGGAGCAGGAGCGCTTTGATATGGATATTTGGGATAGAACAGGAAGTCGTCCAGTATTGAAGGAGATATCGCCAATGACGGGTGAATTGGAGGGCGCCAAAGTACCGCAAGCCTCCCAACGACGACGATCTACCGGCTTTGGGCCCAGGCCAGACGATAGACCTCTACCCTTTTCAATCCCAAAGAAAAACCAATCCAAATCATCCAAAAGAGAACCACCACTACCGAAAGCTCCTAAGACGCCGCCCCTTCAAGGACCCAAGCGTGATCCAATGTTCTCTCCAGATGAGTTGAACATCCCAGATTTTAAGAGGCCTCGTCGGAGATCTACCCGTGAATGGGATGATGTTCAGGAAGAAGATATTGATGAGGAAGATATTGATTTGCAGAAAGTCTTTGATCAAGAGCATGAAAAAGAGTGGATTAGAAAGGCATTTAGAATAGCATAGCCAAAATAAACTACTACTCCCCTCCAGGAATTTTGGCTCCAGTCATTCTGTGTCGCAGGGTTTGAACTAGATGCATATCTTTTAGCATCACTGTGATTCTTTTACAATGAAAAGCGCATAGTTGTGCTACTAAAAATAATTAGGGTATTGCGGTATTTGGCAGTACATTGAAAACTCACTCTCAAATTCAGAAATTAGAAATGCTTCTACAGCCTCTTGGAGAGCTGCAACGGCAGATAGTTGAATCCGATTGACACCTTGGGAACTCTTCAGATCAACCACAAGTTCGTGAACAAGCCTGGCAAAAGTGGTTCTTGGTAATAGTAATTCATGCGCCCCTTGGATACGTCTAATCTCGCGCAATGCAACAGCTATAGATATATTAGATATTTTACCCTAATCTTTACCCTAATCGCGTTGAAACTTACTTCCTGGCTTGTATTGACGAGCTCTTTTAACTAGACCAGCCCTAGCACTGGAATTCCGACTTGGAAGAGTCTTCCGAGGAGCTTTGCCTGATACTGTTCGCCTCTTGCCTCCTTTTGATCCTCTCGCCTTAGATGGTTTTCTTTTGGGCCACCCCAGCTTTGAATGCACGTTTTTCGCCCTCATTGTTGCACAAGTTTACACGAACTGTCGCGTCAACTTAGTAAACAAATACTTTATATTTTTCAAAAAACATTTTATAAATAAAAGCAAAATTGAATTAGAAAATTATTTTATATTTAAATACTTTAATTATAACAAAATTATTTTGATTAAAAATAATATATTTGTTTAATATTAAATTTGTTCAATTAATATATTAAAACCATTAAATTATATTAACCCCCAAATTAATAATATTTAGTATTTAATAATTTCTTTTAAAAGCCTTTTTAATGTTTATTAAGAATATATTTAAAATATTTAAATTTTTATATATAATAAATAATTTAAAAATTTTGAATATTTATATTGATAAAAGTTTTTGTAAAACAATTATTTTTTAATATGTTTTATTATTTTTATATTTTAAAAAATTATTTTTGTTATTTTTAATATTAATTTTGAATATTAAAAGCTTTATAAATATAATAAAATATTGTTTGATAAAAATAAAAAAAGTTTATATAATTTTTGGATATATATTTTTAAAAGTTTTATAATAATATAAAAAAATAATAATATATAAATTTTCTTTAAATATAAAAACTTTTTTTATAATATAATTATTAAAAAAATAAATTTAATTTTTAAATATTTTAAATAATATTAATATAAATATATAAATATATAAAATAATATTTTAGGAAATAAGATTTTAAAAAATATTAAAAAATCTTATTTATATCTAAATTTATTAAAAAAAATGTTATAATTAAATATTGTTTTAAAAAATATTGTTTATATAATTAAATAAATTTTTTAATATATATTTGGTTTTAATAATTATAATATAAATTTTTTAACTTTTTTATTATTAATTAAAATTAAAATTGATTTAATAATATTATTAAATTGATTTATAAAATTATTATTAATTTGTATATCAAATTTATTATTTTTAATTTTTGTTATTAAAATAATAAATAATATTGGATTTCTGAATAATAGATTTTTAAATAAAATAATAAATTTTATAATAAATCTTATAATAAATTTTAATTTATTAGTTTTATAAGATTTTTTATATAATATAATAATAAATTTAATTAATTTTATAAATATTATATAATTATATTAAATAATTTTAAATATTTTAAATTGATTTATAATAATAATTATTAATATTATAATAATTGAAATTAATTTAATAAAAGCAAAAAAAATATATATAATTATTTTTATAATATTTAGATTTAATATTTTTATTTTAAACTAAAATTTTTATATAATAATTTTATAAAAAACTTTTTTTATATAAAACTATTAAAATTAATATTAAAAAATAAATGGGATAAAAACAATTAATTAATTTAATTTTTATATTAATTAAAATTTTAAATAATAAAAAAAGTTTTAAATTTGTTTTTAATTAAAAAAAGAAAAAAAAATATTTTTAATTTAATAATATAATTTGCTTTTTTGTTTTTATTAAATATAATATTAATTAAAAACTTTTATATTAATTTTTTTAATTTAAAAAATTCGGAATATATTGGATTTATTAAATAATTACAAATAATATTTAAAATTAATAAAAATTTTATTAAAATTTTTTTTTCTTAAAATCCCCATTTATTATATAATATTTTACTTTTAATTTTTAATAATATTATATAATAATATTAAAAATATTTAATATAATAATATATTTTTTTTATATTTATAATATTAAAATCCAAATTTTATTATTTTTTTTTATTAATAATACAAAAGTAATATTTTTAATTAATATTTTATTTTATAAAATCAATATTTTATTATTTATTAATATATTATTAATAAATATTATAATAAATTTGATAATAAGAATAGATCTTTTATTTATTTTGAATTTAATTTTTTTATTAAATTTTATTAATTTATTAATATATATTATAATTTCTTTAAAATCCGATTTATATAAATTTAAAAAAATTGTATATATAAATTTATCTTAAAATCTTTTGATTATATTAAATCTAGTTAATTAAATGTAAATATTTATTAATAAATAATATATATTAAAATAAAGATTAAAAATATTAATAAAATATATAATAAAAAAAGATATTATAATTTTATTAATATTATAAATATAAAAATAATGGGTATAAATTATAATTTCGAATTTTTTTATTGAGAGATGATATTAAATAGTAGAATATATTTTAATTTATTTAAGATTAATTATTTTTTTAATATAGTTTATAATATAAAATCTAATAGTTTTTTCTTTAAAACCCAATATTTCAATTTCAAAAAAGTATTGTATAAATAAATTAATAATAATCTGAAAAATATTTATAAATAAAATTGTTTTTAACAAATTTTTAATAAAAATTATTTTTTTATTTTTTATAGAAATGTAAAAAGTATTTAAGGTATTTAAAAAGATTAAAAATAATTTTAAATATTTTATATATAATTTTAATATCAAAATTATTTTGCCTAAAAATGTAATTCTAAATTTATAATTCTTATTAATATTTCGAATGCGATCTATTAATTGTTTATTGCTATATTTTATTTATTAAAAATATATAATAAAATTAAATAAAAAAAGCATTTTTCTATTTTGTAATTATATAAACTTATTAGATATTATTTGAATTAATAAATTTCAGGCTTTTTTGTAATATATTTTATTAAACGAATTTATAAAATATATTATATTAAAATATATTTAATTTATTAATTTATTGCTTTTCAGAATAACTTTAAATAAAAAAATAAAATTAAATTAATAAAATTCTTTTTTATTAATTTTTAATATTAATCAATATTTCGATTTTGTTATTAATAAAAAAAGTTTTTCAAATATTAATTATATATTCTTTTTTTATTATAAAAAAATAAATAAATATAAAATAATTTTTTGTTTCAATATATTTATTGTTTTAAACAAATTTTTAATATCTCCGAAATTGATTATTAAATTAAGAATTTCTAATAACGATTTATATTATTTACAAAATATATTATTTTTTTTATATCAATTATTTATTTTTAATTTAAAAATATTGAATTTAATTGTTTTATTATAAAATTTATAATTTATTTGTTTTAATTTATTTTTTAACAAAATTGTTATAAATACAATTAATAAATTTATAAAAAAAAAATACTATTTTTTATATTAAATTTAATTAAAATAAATTAATAATATTTTTTTTTAATAATAATATTAATATAAATAATATAATAATTATTATTTCTTTTATTTCTTTATTATCGATATTTTAATTAAAATCCTTAATTTCTTTAATTTTATTAAAAACTTATTTAATAATAAATTTTAGATTTATTATTATAACAAAGTTTTTTTTATAATACTTATTTTCAATATTATTAATATTATTAATATCAAATTATTAATAATCTTTAAAATCTATTTTAAAAATATTTATTATTAAATTATTTTTTATTATAAAATTTTTTGTTATCTCGAAATTCTTTATTATTTTGAATTAAAAACTATTAAAAAAACTTAATATTAATTAATAATCAATATTTATATTTACTACTTTATCTTTATTATAATATATAATATATATTGTTTATACCAATCTCTATATATTTATATTAAAAATTCTAATATTTAAAGTTTTTTTAAAAAAGAAATTATAATTATAATAATATATATTTAATAATAAGATAATAAAAATTTATAATAAAAATATATTAATAAAAATATAATATATATTAATAAATATATAATATAAAATAAATAAAATATATTTAAAAAATAATTAAAAAATAATATATTATTTTTAAAATTTAAATCAAACTCAAATTTTTGTTTTTTTAATAAATTTTGTTTTTGTTATTAATATATATTTATAAAAAAATAAATTGGTTTATTTGGAATTTTTTTTTATAATAATTAAATTAATAAAATTATATTATTTAAAATATTATTATTATATTGATTTATATTTTATTAATAATTTAATTAATTTGATATTAAGATATATCAATTCAATATTAATATAAATTTATAATATAATATAATTTAAAAATAAATTATATAATTTATTTGCAAAATAATAGTTTAAATTTTATAAAAAAAGATTTACTTTATATAAATATAAATTTAGAATTTTAAATTTAAATTATATTTCATTTATTTTTATTATCTTCATTTTTTATTTAAATAAAAATATATTATACCCTATATTTTCTATTATTTTATTTATTTAATTATTCTTTATTATAATAATTTTATATATTATTTTTTTTAATATTTTATAAAACTTGTTTAAAATTAATATTGAAATTATATTATTATTATTATTAAATAATAATTTATTAAATAAAAAGTTAATTATAACTATACATTATATTTAAATATACAATTTTGATTTAATAAAATTAGAATTTATTAATTTTTTTATATATCAAAATAATAATAAATCATTTTTTTTTGAAATAATTATATTTAAAAAAAAAATATATTATTTTAATAAAAAATTATAATTCGAATAAATATTAATAATATTATAAAAAATATATTTGCAAAAAATATATTTGTTATTTTTTTTAATAATATTAAAAAATTAAGAATTCAATTTAAAAAAAACTAAATTAAAATCAAAATATTAATTTTATTAATAATAAAGAAATTTAATATAAATAAAATAATTTTTAATTCAAGATTTACTTAATAAAATAAAAATTTTATCAAAAAAATAATTTAAATCCCTTTAAATAATTTTAATAATATAATAAATAAAAATTTTATTTACAATTTATTTTTAAATATATAACAATAAATAATTCAAAAATTTAATAAAAAATATTATTAAATATTTTTTTTATTTATAAAATATAATACAAATATTAAAAATAAATTTATTAATAAAAATATTATAATTTATTATTATTTATTAAAATTAAATTTAAATAAATTAAATATAATAATAGTTTATATTATAATAATAATAAAAACAAAATATTTAAAATAAAAAACAATTAATTATTTGATAATAAATTTTATTTTCTTTTATATTAATTATTAAATATTAATTGTTTTTATTATTATATTAAAAATATATTATAATTATTAAAATATTAAATATTAATAAAAATAATTTTTTGAAAAATAAAATTACTATATTATTTCAATTAATAAATTATTTTATCAAAAAATTAATTCAAAAAAATTTTTATAAAATTTTTTGATTTATATATAATCTAATTATTTAAAATAAAATAAATTCAATAAATATATAATATCAAAAAAATCTTTATAACAATTTTTATACACAAATATATATATATAATATTATAATCAAAAAAAAAAAGTTATTAAAAAAAATAATAAATATAAATTTTTTTAATAAATATAAAAATTAATAATTAATAAAAAATAATATATTCAAAAAAATGATTTTATAAAAATATAAAATATAATTAGTTTTAAAAAAATATAAAAAAAAAAAGATAATTATATTATTAATAAAAAATCAAAATTTTGTATTAATAAAAAAACTAATAAAAAAAATTATTATTAAAAATAATAAAGCCTTTAAAAACAATAAAAAAAAATAATAACATAAAAGTTTTTTTTCTTTTACAAATAATATTTTATTTACTAAAATTTAAACAAATAATATTTAAAATATATTTTATTATATATATTAAAATAAAGATTAGTTTATAATAATAATAATTTAATATTAAATAAAAAAATTAATATATAAAAATATTTTATTATACAACAACAAAATAAAAATTTTAATTTATTATTTTAATTTTATTAATACTTTTAAAAATTTTATATTTTATTTATTTATTATTTATTTATACAATTATAAAACTTTTTTATTATTTTATAAAAAAATTTTAATCTTAATTTTTAATTTTTAATTTTTTATTTAAATATATTATTATTTAAAAAAAGATATTTATTAAATAATAATTTTAAATATATTTATAATTTAAATTATATTAATAATAAATTATAATTAATATATATTTATTTTTCAAAATATATCAAAATATAATATTAAATAAATATAAAAAATTAAATAAATATAAATTTGTATTAAATATATAACATAATATTAATATAAATAATATTTAATATAAATATTCAAACAATATTAATTTTTATTGAATATAAAACGGATTTAAAAAAAGCTATTATTTTTTTTTAAAAATCTATATATTTTATTATTTATTATTAATATTATCTAATATTTTTTTTTTGCTATATTATATTCGATTTAATTATTAATTCGTTAAATATCCGCCTTATAACGGTTTCTTAAATCCTCCAATTCCTCTAAGGTATTTATTTATTTATTTATTTATTTATTTATTTATTTATTTATTTATTTATTTATTTATTTATTTATTTATTTATTTATTTATTTATTTATTTATTTATTTATTTATTTATTTATTTATTTATTTATTTATTTATTTATTTATATTGCGATACCAGTGAATCTACAGGGCAGATTCACTGGAGCGTGCGGCCGCGTGCGGCCGGTATGCCCGCTACGCGGGCATATAAGCTCGTAGATCGATCTGCATACTTTAATAATATACTATTCTTATACACGTTGATATCAACAATACCACCGAGGTGATCCGACAATTTATTTATTTATTTAAGGGGCAAGTCTTCAAATCTTTATTTCTTGCTATGCTCGATTTGTAGGTTCGATGTGTAGGCTAGATAGGTTTGTAGGTTTGTAGGTTCGGTTTGGTAGGTAGGTTTGGTTCGATAGGGTACGTAGATTCGTAGGTTCGTACGATTCGTAGGTAGATAGATTCGATTAGGTTTGGTTAGATACGGTTAGGTAGGTTAGGTAAGCTAGATAGGCTAGGTAGGCTAGATAGGTATGCGACCGGGATTTTTAGCGAGTCAGTTAAAAGATACGGAGTATAATTATGATTATTTAGAAGCGATCTTTAAAATGGTACATCTTTAGAAAATGGCTTTCTATATAGAAAGAATATTACGTAATATAATAATAAAATATAGTACTTTGAAATTGAACTTGATTTTTCGAATCCATAATCAAAATTTATAATATTTCGAAAATATATAGATCAATTTCAATATAATTATATTAATTTAAAAATAATAAAATCGTATAATTTAGCTAAAATATATATAAAAAACTAAAATAATTAATAATTATAATAATATTAATAATATTGTATTAAAAATATTTTAAAATTTATTGGGGAATCAGGTCACATGGTTTCCGGTCACATGATCAGGGATCACGTGGTAAGCTATACCGCATAGGGTATGGGGGACTAGCTTATCTCAATTTTTAGACTCTCTTAGGAGATTTAACGTTCTTATATTTTAGCGTCATTTTACGTTAATTACGTAGTAATTCGTAAAATGCATAAACCGAACCAATCAAAGCGAGGGGAACGTTAATCTCCACGAGAGTCTGAGGAAATTTGGTCGTTTTTTTGGTGGGGGACGGAAATCCTTTGGTGGGAGCACTTCGAGGCTGTATATGTACCTTAACGCAACAAGATATTAAAAAAATAATTATACCATTCGAAAGCCCTCAATTTGTAGTATTTATTGAACCTGCACCAGAAGAATACATTGTATTGTTGAATTGTAAAGCATTTATCGATATTCAAGTTTTCACCACCAAAAAATTATGTGGGGTCAATTTTCCTTCACTTGACAGGAGTTCACAGGAGTTCACAGGAGCTCACAGGAAATCGCAGGAGCTCACAGGAGTTCACAGGAGTTCACAGGAGTTCACAGGAGTTCACAGGAGTTCACAGGAGTTCACAGGAGTTCACAGGAGTTCACAGGAGTTCACAGGAGTTCACAGGAGTTCACAGGAGTTCACAGGAGTTCACAGGAGTTCATAGGAGCTCATAGGAAATCGCAGAAGCTCACTTGTTTGTTTCCACAGCGGCTGGTTTGGTACGACCACTAGCTATCTCATAAGTAGCTACCGTGCGATCCAATAAAGACACAGTCTCAAATCACATCTCTAACATACATATTTTAAAACACCTCATTAATTATGCGAAACCGATACTGATTGGGTGATTTAAGTTACGGATGCTGATTGGGTTGTTTAAGTCTAGGGCTCTACAAGCTGCGCAATACGAGCTATGAGGGAGGTCGTAAAGGGCCGTACTCAAAGCTCGTCACATCACATCACAGCTTCAAACAATCTCATATTTTGTATTTAAAGTCATATGTAAGCCTATTCCTATCTATCTAATCTAGTGTAATCTTACTTCTAACTGTTCTAGTGCCGCCAATGCGACAGCACCACAGCCAGATCTTCTTGGACTTGCGAGTCCATCAACCGAGCGTCTGGATGGAAGCTCACCACCATTGCAAGTCCCAAATGTCAGGAAGAGCAGACTTTGTGCAAAAGCTCTTGCGTGCTGGCGCTACTGCAAGCCGCTTTATGAGATAGTACAACCGTATAGTCTAACGAGGATAGAAGCCTTCTTGCTTCTACGAATCTTTTGTGTGCGACATGGGGAAGGACTCCTTTAGAGACTGTGAAGACTAATGTGATTCGAAAATGAATTTGACGGATTGTTTGGTGGTTGCTGTTGGGATTGTGGTGGTGCTCGTTTTGATCAATTCACAGAAATCCTCAGTCCTGTAAAGTGGGAACTCTGTTTCTTAATCAGCTCGTGTCTTCTGGAGTGTAATCCTACGATGGTGTTGACAGACTTATAGATGGCAAAAAACCTAAGTCCAAGGTCCTGCACAAAGTCAGCTATGTTGTTGTCAGTAGGAAATTTGCAGAGAATCCAACCCATAATCACTAGGACCAGAGCTCCCATCCTCACTAGAGTTAGATTCATTACTCTCCTCTTAATTTCCATCTCGCCCTCTTGTTCGCCGCTCCCGGCGCTTCTTTCCTTGAGGAACTGGATCTCCGGCTATTTTATGTGGAGGGAATCATCCGACATCAGGATTTGGGAGAGGTAGGGACGCGAGCTAATGTTGAAAGTTCACTGACCCTTTGTCTACTTTGCTGTAAGAATTTTGGATTGGAACAACCATCAGATTAAAAATCATTGAGAAATGGTGAAAGTATTAAGGAACAAGACTTCAGAACTAGCTATCGAGCCTTGGTTTGATTTTATAGTAGGAATCAATGGACGGTATTGAAAGCGACGGGAACCAGAGGGGTTAGAGAAAACACATAATTAAAACCAGCCGGAAGTTCTTCTCGTCTACAATGTCGTGCCGCAGGATGCTGTACAGCAAAGGGATGCAGGCTTCCATCATGGCCACGGATCCTAAAGGATGAGTGATTGAAAGGTAGAACGGCTAGAATGATTAGAATCGGTGAAGTGGAATTGTGCTACATCGGTTGTGCAGCCGGTGGATGACTACATACATACTTAGGTAAAAGAAAGTCCAAGCAATTTGCTGTAAGTTGTACCGGAAAGGTAATAGGGAGACTAAGATGAGCTTCTTCCCAATAGAAAAGTTCAATAGGGTGAATGTTTTAAATTTATATAGTGGGTAGCTGTGGGGCGGGCCGACAACTTTATATTCACTTCCATCACTCTTCAAATGTGGATGCATTTCATTGATTTTTTAGGAAAGATTTCGTTTCAGCATAAAGAATTTGACGAATGCTCTTGCTGAGGAAATGGAGATGAGGTATACATTCAAAATCAACAATACATTCAAAATTACTCGCCAATTGAAAAATTCCTCCTTGGCACTTACTCACGAGGGCGAGGTCTTGATGTTCGGCAAAGCCATTGATGGACTAGCTGGTGTTGATGTCGTTCATTTTAAAGAAAGACGAGAAGTGAAGAATGAGAAATGAAAAATGAAGATTTACATTTGATTTTTTGGACTTGCAGTGTGATTTTTTGTGATTTTTGGTACGAGTTATCTAGGTATATAGATATATAAACACTGCATCGAACCCTTTCTCTTCTTATTCTTTAATCAAACCAATTATGTATTTGAAATTTGGATTGGGAAAAAGGTTGTTTGATTTGTAATGATATTGACATGATGATGTGGAGCGGTAGATTGGTTGCACCTACCTAATACCAACCAATCACAATCAAGATCTTCATACATGGCAACTTGCAAGCTGACCTGACAAGCCAAAAAGCCATAGCAACAACTTTCCATCTGGGGTGAGGGATGCGATGAAGATGTGTCAGATGTCACCGATAAGCTCGGTGTATCAGACCGTTTCGCGAACCGGCTTTCGCTACTGTTAGCATTGGTAACTTCTTTGGCTTTCTGGGTCTCTTCATTCCCCTTAATTACATTACCCTCTCCGCCATCAATATCGGAATGTCCAAGAACCTATCCAATTATATCATTGCGAAGAACTCGCCTGAGCCGAGCTGCGCCCAGGATCTTTTGGTCGTTTGGTTGTTTGGTATGTCGCGAGAAGCAGAAATTGCGCCCACTGTCCGGCTGGACTGCTTGAGAGCGTTTCTGAACATCTTGACCAAGGTCTATATGTTAAAGGGTATCGAGGAGATCTTGTGATTGATTGTTTGGTGGAGTGGGTAATGTGGTGGAGTGGAGTGGAGTGGAGTGGGGAGGGGAGGGGAGTGGATGTATTAGTGACTGCTGTCGCTTCCTCGTTCATTGGCCTGGACGAAAACCCCTCTTGAGATGCCAAGGAAGTCGGCCATAGGTGTTGAAGGAAATGTTTGATACAATATGTTTGTGTATGCGGTATTGAAGAGCGCGCAAAGTCTCTTGAGAGATTTCTAGTACACAAAAACCCGGCATCTTCGGTAGAAAGTACAATAAATGGTATCGAAAACGAACCAGATGAACCAGAGGCAGCGTTGAACCTTTCGCTATACAGTACCCTCTACCTACTTTACAGTTCCTGAACATAGCTTTAGTCTATATACATAATATATATATACTATATGTTTAATAATATTAATGATTTGTTAGTGGTATATAAATTGCGTTCCCATGGCTGGCCTGCACCACCACGACCTCCACGACCCCTACGGGAAGGACTCGGTGCGTCCATCATTTTCCCCCTGTCTTATAACCCAAGGCAAGAAGGGAGGTTAAGTTGTAACCACCGCCAACCAATCTAATCAATCTAAAATATTCCAGTTCCTTCATGGTTTCTCTCTCGTGGCGCGGTGATGTCGTATCCAAGGAACCATAACTTTGGCTAGTCGTTTGGCGAGGTCTCGTTTTCACACTCGATTTAATTCCCGAAGTCTCACGTCTACCGACCATCCCAATCCGGAATTCTCCCCGACGAATTCTTAGTCATGACAATGCACCAAGGGGACCCAATTTTTCTTGCAGGAACCTCAGTTGTCTATTATCCAGAAGAATGCGAGAAGAAAGGCTATCGCTATCTCCTTTTCTACTACCATTGCATTGGCGACAGTTCTTGCAGAATTGATCCTTTGCGAAATCTCGAATTATTTAAATCCTGCGACAAGGGCGTTTGCGCTCCATTTCTGATGTTTGCTGCAGACGTAGAAATATTTTTTCGAAAATTTTGTCTCGAAAGGTAAAGTAGATGATGCAAGTATCGCCGATATACAAGGTAATTTCTTCTAATCGTGCGCCGATCTGCCTAAGTGCATCGATGCCTTGGTATGTTTGAATCATATTGGCTGCGATTCCGTGGCGGCAACAAATTTGGAAGAGACAAGAAGAACCCAGTTGAATACACTGGTAGCCGTACCGTCTCGGACATGGTCAAGTTCATTAAGGAGACCAGCACACACAAGGTCGAAGTTGCATATGAGGAGCCCGCCGCCCCAGGAACAGCTGCGTCTACCGGCGTCCTATGGTGATTGTTGTTACGATGTCACCGGTTGCTGACTTTGATCGATTTATAATTAAATAGATTTTCAATTAATTATATATCGATATTAGGCTAATATATCCTTCACTGATTAGCAATAAACAAACTTTTAATTTGTTAGTATATAATAATATTTTATTTATTTAATAGATTTTTCGTTGAGGATTGCCGATAAGCAAAGTTGGATTATAAAACATCCAGAACTGCCACTGAGTTTCCTTTCAGGGACAGTTAAAACTCCTAAGGTTCCGGATATGGCGACGGAGCTGAACTTTTTTACCATCACTACAAACTTCTCTCGTGTTGTTTCAATGACGCGGAACCGAGATTTGATATCTTTAGGCAGAGAATTGAGGATGCTGCCATTCAAAACCGAATCGTAGGTTTGGTTGCGCGGTATCGTATCATCTGTTTTGCTCTGGGTATCGCGTCCTTGAACCTTCCTTCATAGATTTATTCATCCGAGGGAGAATCCTATGGATGATTGGAGGTCTCCCCAAGATGACGATGGAGGGGACTTCGGCGTCAACTTCTGCGTCAGCGGTAAGCTGGGCCATTGCCTCTCTGGCCATGTTTGCAAACTTCCTCAACTCATACAGCTTTGGTTCTTCGTTTCTCCCCAAAAGACTTCCTTGCAGGGAAAGTGCTGACTCCTGAATCTTCTAGTCGGCTACCGTCCACGATGGGGCACTGGTCCCATCGATGCATCCACCACGATTTACATCGGATGTGCACCTGTGTACCTGTGTGGGTAGAGGGGATGGGATGGTTTGCTATAGAATAATTTGTTATAGGGAATAGAAAATCCATCTGATTTGAGAGAGGATTGGATATGCGTCTTATGAACATTAGTAGGGAACTTTACTGACTTCCCGTAAGTACTTTTGCTCTTTCTTGATGCATATCATTTTCCAATGACAGCAACGGGAGGCGTAAAGCGCAGTTGTGTTGTTGTTATAAGAGCTTGAACTTATTGGGCCCGAGAATCTCTCCTTCTTGGAATGTGCTATGTTAAAACTGATAACATCTATATTTATAAATAAATAGGACGGACGACATCGTTTTAGATGTTAATGCTTTGAGATTTTAAAATTGCAGGATAAAATTAGTGTAAGAAATTTATAAAATACCTTATAAATGAATAAGATTAATAAGCTTAATGAAAACAAAGTCGGAGGTCAAATTCACGAAGGTCCAGAGCCATTGATGATTTGCAACCATTGCAAATTCAAGACTTGCGTCGGGAAAATCATCCATTTCCACGGTGAATCCGACTACAGCATCCCGACCGCTTCCTCGGTTCGATATTTCGAATCCGTGCGGGAAATCATGAACCCGGGCCTCTCCTACAACGATTCCATCGCGGTTTGTTACCTTTTTCTACCTAGTGATATGTATATGGCATGATTAATTTATCTCATGGCTCTTGATCAGGGATAGTTGGCGCTCGTGGCATGCAGGTATAAGACGCCGGTGGCAGAGTCTTCTTTATATCGATTCAGGAACCATCGGTGAGAAATTAGATCCCGATCCTTTTATATTAACTCTTAACTCTTAAATACACCCATCTACCCATCTCCAGGCTCTTCAATCTACAAAGGAGAAGGAAAATTCCGTTCTTGACCCCGATGAATTTCGTACCGTGCCGTATTTACTGTGAATGTTGAGGAGAGATATGCGTATTTTGGAGTTTTTCCGGGTTTCTTGTTGGATACGGCGGGTACGGGCTTGAGTTCGAGTGGCCAGGCGTATGTTAGTTAGTGCCTCTGCCCATCAAGCTGGAAGTCTGGCCTTGTTGACAGGTGTGGTGGTACTGGGAAGTAGAGTGTGCCAATGCACGATTGAGATGGATTATCTTTGTAGCCTGAGGAGAAGAATGACATTCAAGCGCAGCGGTATAACTATAACAGAAAGTGTTAGCGGGAGGAATCTCCACGTGCCATAGAAGAGTCTGTCAAGGCGAGAGCAAGAACAATTGATGCTACAACAATCTCAACAGTCTGCATTACAGCAAAGCAGCCACCGAATGGTCCGGCGGTCGCGGCGTTGAAACAGCGGACCGTACAGATATTTCCCGTTGAGGCTGTGGTTTTGTTGTTAGTTTGTTTTCTTAAGTTTTTATCAAACCCAGACAGTATGCTCTCAGAACCTGTAACATCAAAGGTTCATCTCCATCGCAGCTCTCGCTTCTGTCAAAAAAGGTCTCATTGAGACTTGAAGGCGAGGGATACAAGATACTACTCCAACACCAACTTCCAAACCCCCCTTCCCTCCTCCTTTCGTCCCTCTCCTCCCCTCCCCCTCCATCTAACCCCCAACCTCCAACCCACACCACAAAACCATCCCTCCACCCCCTCTTCCCATTCAAAAAATCTTTTACCAAAGCTGGCGTGGAAGCGCTACGGTGTCTGCGGACTTCCTTTCGCTCCCAGGCCCATGGGGAGGGCGAGAAAAAGAGGGAGGGAAAAAATATATCGGGACACTTAAATGATACTGACGGATGATTCCAGTACCTCCGTATTGTCATCACCTTCACAAAATTTTGTGCGGAATTCTGCTCGACGGAAACCGGGGTTGAGACCCTCTCTCAAAGCCGTCGTGCTTGTACGGTGCAGTTCTGAGGATGGAGCTTTCAATACGCTCTATCTTGTAATTTTTGACGGCACTTACACAACTCTGTTGAGCTATCGTTATCTTGAGCTGGCCGAGCTCCTGGCAAGTGGTGCAAAGTCATCTTCCTTGGCAGTGACGTCTTGGCTTCTGGTGACAGAAATCTCGCAATCACTGAAATCGACAATCAGATCGAATCAATAACTGCCGATCGTGTCAAATCCATCCTCATCGCGTGCTTCGAATGTAACCGTGACAAGAGGATGATTTTGCAAGTGCTCGCCGATGTTGGGATTGTTAACCACGATATCTATTCCATCTCGGCAATTCCACATTTATTGTCAAGATATAACTTTGAGTTTGTCGATGAGAAGGGTGATGTGGTAGGATCCGACCCCAATTTCTTCATCCGCCACCTACCGCTGTGGTGTAAGCAGCTTCTTTTAAGGTAGAGTGGTATTTATTAGAATTGAATCTATCCATCCATCCATTCATCCATCCCCTGCAATGATCAATGCACACCTACCTGGGATAGTTACATGCATCACTCCCACCACTCTCACTTCTTCCTTCCAAACCCATTTATTTTTTTAGCTTCAACCGCCATGTACTTGTTTATTCCATATTGCCATGCGTTCTTCCTGACACCTGTCTTTGTTCCGCATGTAATGATCTTGTTCTAACTGACTTGGGAATGGCATGTTGTTCAACGTCGGTTGAGCATCACTATTATAGCGCCATCGCTCGCCATCTACTCCGATGGATGGACTAGGAACGTTGAAATCTGGGGCTTGTGTTCAAAGATCTTGGCAACCGAGCGGGTGATTTGTTGGTCACTTGGTAGTGAACCGTCGGTGCGACGGCGACCTGAGGAATCGTACGATTTTTAGGTTTTTAGATTCGTAGGATCGGAGGGAGGAGGTAGGTTCGTAGGTTCGTAGGTTCGTAGGGAGGAGGTAGGATCGGAGGGAGGAGGTATGATAGAGGTCGACGGAAGACCAGGGAAGAGGACGATAGGGTGCGAGAGATCGCAGCGGCACAAGATACCTAGTATTCATTATTCCTGTAACCTGTTGTTGATGATGTACCGGTCCGACACGTAGGTACTGGATGTATTTGTTAATGTATATTGATCAATAAGGATACCTACCTAGTAGATACCATTTCACCTTTTGATACATACCTAATGTACATATATATATATATATATGCACCGCCGCCTGGCCCACGATCTACATCATCCATCTCTTCACGAAGTGCTCTCAGACGATCAGAAGGACCGGCTGCATCTCCCCATACTCTACCTTCAAGCTTATATTGGGTCTTCTGTCGTTCAATTTGCATCTCAAGTAGGATTCTCATTTTCCCATCTCTCATCATCTTTGTACACCCCCATTGCGAGCTCTAGATCATAATTTGATTGTTCAAGATAGAGGACTGCAATATCGTATCTAACGAGCATAACGTAGCAAGAAGTACGTTGGCCAGGGATGAGGGTTAGGTGCTCCAGATATAAGGCTGGTATCTCACTCAATCTTTCGTGCACGGCCGTGTTCTAGATCTGTTTAAGGTCTCTTTGGTCGTTGGTTGAACTGCGCTCTTTTCTTTCTCAAGAGGCTTGCCCTTTCTTGTGCGGAGGCTGTTTGAGACGGCGAAGAATGGGTTGACGAATACTGTGAATAAAAAGTACTTTACACTTTGAAATCACGTTGATACCAACACTAATTAAAATCTACTGTACTGAACAGTCTCGACATGCTGTTGTTGCAACGCAATGAAAAAACTGATTCCCAGCATCTTGGACGGTGTATCTATCGTATTGATTTGATTTCCACCTTGGAGCTTTCGCAAATATCTGGTCACTATTCCTCTCCACCCTTCGAACGACTTCCACCGATTCCCGCTCTCTCCCTTTCATATTCACAGGCGGTCTCGGGATGCCCGCCTTCTGGTCCACCCCGTTTATCAATTCAGCCTATTAATTAATAGAACCACCCCATTAACTAATAGAAACCCCTTATCTAAATGAAACACTCAATTAATCAATAGGTTTTATTATCTAAAAATCGATTTTTGAAAATATAAATTTTGTTTTTTTTATTAATTAATGGGATGGTCCGATTAGTTAATAGACTGAATTGATAAACGAGGTGGACCAGAACGCCTCACAAAGCCATAATACGTAAACAACATTACAAGCCAACATCAACCATTGAGATTAATATTATTAATCATAAAAATTGACGACAATGCAGACTTTACAACCAGCCAGATTTATTCCGAACTGGGAGGCAAGGCCCGCGATTGCGCAGGAGAAGATGCAGCACTCCTTTAGTGCTGTATACGAGTAGATAGGCTACATCCACCTTTATGCGCGGCCTCTCGACAGCGAGCACAGGTTGAACCCGGGCGACTGATTTGTTGTTTACCTCTATCCGAATAAACCCAACATTCAAATCCAGCGCTGCGACACGAGCTACACTTTTTTTCCGCCAGCAACTCCTCCCCTAGCTCCGACTCCATAATTCTAGCAATATGACTATAATCGCGTTGTTTACCGGGCGTTAACGCATCCCAAGAACCGGCATTCAAATACCACCATTTTCCCTGCCGAATCGGCTTATACAGTCCATTGGATTTGATCGTGCTCCAGGACCAAACGCGACGCTCTATACAACCTCTTTGCCCTTCTTCGAAAGCCTCTCTAGGGTTTACTCCAGGTTCTGTATCTTCTGGCGCATCTTGAATACCACCACCACCAATATTCGAAGAAGCACCTTCATCTCCTCCTCCAAAACCATTATTCATATTATCGGAGGATGCATTCGATAGGGCAGGAGTGACGGGGCGAGAATTATGTAAGGACGCGCCGCGGCTTGCATTAGAGATAAGGGAGGGCTCGGCAGACGAGGCTCTAGACGCCACTGCAGACTCTTCGGGAGAGCGCACGATTCGACGAGGAATATAAGGGCTGTAGAAGTCTATATTAGTATCCAAACAATATATATGGATGGGTTAGATCGTACGGATGTGGAGGGCGGATTGTGCCGTCCCGCATTTCACCTCTTGCTAGCGGGGCAGCGAGAGCTAGGATAACCTCTTCACTGTGTTCAACATTCTGCGGATGGGCTAGGGTCCAAATATATGACATCGTTCAATGATTTGATTGAGTTCAAGAGTCGATTTAATAGTGAGGGAGTTGTATGAGCTCACAGGATAATACAGGAGTTTACATGAGTTTATAAAGGAGTTTGCAGAAGTTTGCAGGAAGTGGCAGGAATAGACAGAAGTTGACAGGAGATGACAGGAATTGATGAGGGTGAATAGGAAGTTGGAATATCAATATTAAATGTGAAGGTTAGTCTTGCCTATCTTTTCCGACTTAATTCTAACAGTGGTTATGGAATAATGGGTGGGTGGGTGGTCGTCGCCATCGTCAAAATAGCACCCAACAATTGATTCTTCAATGAGAAATGTCTTAATGGTAATTTAATCCATACTCCAGGGTTCTCTGGACCGAGGCGATCTTCAGGATATGTTTTATTCCATGAAAGGGTAAGTGGTTGTGGAATTATTGAGGGGGTGGGTGGTCGTCGCCATCGTCAAAATAGCACCCAACAATTGATTCTTCAATGGGGAATGTCTTAATGGTAATTTAATTCATACTCCAGGGTTCTCTGGACCGAGGCGATCTTCAGCATATGTTTTATTTCATGAAAGGGTAAGTGGTTGTGGAATTATTGAGGGGGTGGGTGGTCGTCGCCATCGTCAAAATAGCATCCAACAATTGATTCTTCAATGGGGAATGTCTTAATGGTAATTTAATTCATACTCCAGGGTTCTCTGGACCGAGGCGATCTTCAGCATATGTTTTATTTCATGAAAGGGTAAGTGGTTGTGGAATTATTGAGGGGGTGGGTGGTCGTCGCCATCGTCAAAATAGCACCCAACAATTGATTCTTCAATAGAGAATGTCTTAGTAATAATTTAATCTATACTTTAGGGTTCTCTGAACCGAGGCCATCTTTAGGATATGTTTTATTTGATAAGAGAGTGAGTGGATATGAAACAATGAGGGGGGTGGGTGGTCGTCGCAATTATTGATAGGAACACCCAACAATTGATTATTCAATAGGGAATATCTTGATAGAAATTCAATTCATACTCCGGGGTTGTCTGAATTGAGGAGATCTTCAGAATATGTTGTATCAAAAAATATAATAGATAATGATCGAATGATGAGGGAGGAGGTGGTCGTCGTCGCGAAATGTTACATTTTGAAAACCTTACTTTTTGACTTTCAACGCTGTATATCTCCCTCATTAAATAAAGCTATAACAATATAATTTTTATGAAAATGATGAGAAAATTCATCTCTACATATTGAATCTGCTCCAAAAATATTCGATTGTTGAATAACACGGAAGTAATGTAGGTTCCGTGTGGATAAACTTCGGTATAAAATTTTGTATGAGGAATCTCGCTTATATTTCCTAATGTGGAAGATTTCCTATACAGAAAGCTCGACTAAAAATAAGAAACGTTTATGGTTATAATAGTCTATAGATTACCATACACTATAGTATGGTAGATGGTAGATGGTAGATGGTAGTGATATAGTAGCAATTGATTAAGTGTGCTTTTCCGTTGGTTTTTCAGCTCGAAATCCTTCAAATTTATAATATATATATATAAAGTAATAGGTTTTGATCGGAAAATTGATAAGCCCGATTCGAAATAAACAATTTTGAAAAAGTTGTTGAAGTTTTCATAATTAAGTAATTTAATTGGATGACAGAAATAGCGACAGCGAAGTCTATATATCTACCAGTAACAGGGGTGGATTTAACAGGTCACGTGGGGACTAGACTAGCGTAGTATTAGCTCAGGACCTTGCTTATAAGCAGTCCCAGTTTAGATCTTCAATCGACATCCCCTTTCAACGAAACCAATAGATTTTCTCTACCCCACTTACGAATCTACGAACCTCCTCCCTCCAATCCTACAAATCTACAAACCTACAAACCTACAAACCTACGAATCTAAAAACCTAAAAATCGTACAATTCCTTCCTCCGAACCTACCTCCTCCCTCTAAACCTACCTCCTCCCTCCGATCCTACCTCCTCCCTCCGATCCTACCTCCTCCCTCCGATCCTACCTCCTCCCTCCGAACCTACAAACCTACCTCGTCCCTCCGATCATACGAATCTAAAAACCTAAAAATCGTACGATTCCTTTCTCCAAACCTACCTCCTCCCTCCGAACCTACCTCCTCCCTCCGATCCTACCTCCTCCCTCCGAACCTACAAACCTACCTCGTCCCTCCGATCATACGAATCTAAAAACCTAAAAATCGTACGATTCCTTTCTCCAAACCTACCTCCTCCCTCCGAACCTACCTCCTCCCTCTAAACCTACCTCCTCCCTCCGATCCTACCTCCTCCCTCCGATCCTACCTCCTCCCTCCGATCCTACGAACCTACGAATCTACGAACCTACGAACCTACAAATCTACGAACCTTAATTATAAGTAGGTTTTTATGGTACTATTAATAACTTATTTAGAACCTTTTCCGACACCCTCTCTTTTGCGGTAGGCTTGTTGTATAGATGATTGTAAAGTGGGACGCATCTCAATCGTTTTTTCTTGTATCGTGCCTATTTTATCCTTCCGATCTATAACTGATGTATGGGAGTATGCGATTTGAATACATGATGTGTAATTATGTACGGTTTCATTTGGTTGTATTTGTTTAAATATGTAAGTATGTTTATGCTAATCGATCCGGCTGGGTTCCTGTTACATTTTTCCCTCATTTCCATACAATAGGTTGTTGGGATTTCTATCAGGCCTTTCTACCAAATAGTTGGCCGTCAAGTACATATAATATTCCTCACACCACTCATCGGTATCATGTCCCTCCGTTGTCCTTTCTTTCATTCATCCATCCCCTATTTCTTTCTCTCTTCGATACCCAGTGCGAAGTTTCCTCGATTTGAACAATCTACAGCACCCGTTGGCTCTACCCAAGCGTTCGGAATCCAATTGGATGCAATTGTCAGCCGAAATGCGGCAAGGTGATCTTGTGGCCTCATTGTGCTACTTTGCTTGAAACACCTTTCCCCGTTCCTGTTTGCGCGCCAGTGGGGTTGTGTAGTATCGGCGTTTTTTATATCGAACAGTTTGAAAAAAGTATTTGGACGATTGCAATTTGTGATGAGGTACTCTTGAATCTGGGTGGTGGTATCAACAAGTTGTTCGTCTCTATTTTCTAAACCATCCGTCAAACAAAGCATCTTGAGATCGCACAGCCATTTATTTAGTGTATTTCTGTGAGGACGGTTCATCGGAAATTTGCCCAACGGATCGGGTTGCGGAATATCGATCCAGTAACCGAATGCTATTGCGAGATAATAACAGCCTGATGGGATCAAGCCAAGTTGTTAGTCGTTATGTTCTTATGTTGCCTCGTTGGTTTCTACTTACATTCAATTGATTTCCATGGGATCGTAAAACCTTGGGTGCTATTACCTGGGGTATCCATAATTCCATTCAATACTGATGATTGGGCTGGAGATTCTGTGGTGTCCGAACCCTTCGTAGAAGCCTCTGATGGTGGATCGGGGAATTAGGTTCTTGGTACAAGATATATAATCTTATTTGATAGATGGTCGTTAGAAGTTATTGGTATGAGATCAATGTAATCATTGGAGCAATCGATAATGCGTGTCGTTTTGTGATCTTTCTCGTTCTATTATTGTGTTAGTAGAATATCAATATTTTCTTTTAGTGCGGACGCCCTTACTTTGAGTTGAAAATCTTCGATATTGGTGACAGTGGCAGTAGTATCTTCAGCGTCGGTAGTAGCTTCGACTTTACTGGTCATGAAACAAATGGTAATCCACTCACTATCTTGGGATTTGATTGTCTCGATGTAAGTGCTAGGTAAAGAGTTTCTTTTGTTGGCCATTCTGGTGAAGAAGTGAGATGTTATACGGGCCTTCCTGGTGTGGTAGTTTTAAATGTGGAAGAGAGGGTATATTTATTTTGGGATTCACACGGAGATTTGATGCTTTTAATCTTATTAAACCGAGTGGCTAATTTATGCTTCCTGTTTGTTGGAAAACAGTGAATTAGGCTGACAAATACATTGTAATTAATACTAGCACCTTAGCTGTAGCTTCAATTAATCAACCTGAACTGTTACAACATAATATATTTTCACACTGTTCATCAACATTTCTTCTGTTTTGCCTCTTTGGGCGATCACGTGTTACTCATGTACGTCTGCATCATGCATGCTATTCACAAGCAACCATTGAGAGAAGAGCCTTGCGGTCTTCGCATCAGTGGCTTGAAATAGTTGTTTATATAGTTAGAGGGTGTCCATTGAATATTGTAAGGACCTTAGAGGGAATTGGGGGTATTTAGGTTCGTTGTACTTCCAATACCTATCCGATTTTGAAAAGATTTTGTTTCGATGAATTCGTTTCATTCGATTTAATTATACATTCATAGATTTAATCAAATAGGAGTTTGTGTAATCGAAAATTGCAATGGATGTAAAATTCCTAACGGATGTAAGCACTTCTGCCGATTCAAAAGGTGAATCTGAGCAAATCCTGATGACTAATTACTGAAATTGAAGTTATTCAGAATGCGCTGCATGCTTACAGAAGTTATATGTATATCTTAATTATACTTACGTTGGTGTAACCATCATCAGTGCTACTATAGCCCTGAACCTACGCGGGTAGAATTTTGATAATTCGAACGATTCTGTATTTCAATTAATTAATTGTAATGGTTTTGAAGCTGTATAACGATTCCAAATAAATGTATATAATTCCGAAGAAGTATTATTAGTGTAACATAACTTTTATGTATTTTCAGCGCGGCTAAAAGTAAATAGCTTCAAATTTCAGATTTTGAAAGGGTGGTTCAAGCTTTAATCTTAAATCTAAGGCATAATCTCTGTATCAGTCTAATTTCTTCAACTACTTTCATTTTTACTAGTTTATTAGCGTTTAATTAGATTAATATACTTCGAATTAGATCGAATGTATAGCTTCGACTTTTCATCGAACTAACAACGGATGCAACGATTTCAACGGATGCAAAATTTAAAGTGGTTGTATATCGGACCTGATTACCCCCCATTTCCTATACGGGATGTAATGCAAATCATCCCGCAAGTCCACTACGGCGATGGCAGATCGCGGGTAGCGAAACAATGACTCGGGAACAATCGGTGGGTATGTTTATTTTGTCTCATTTTGTGCCCTCAAGTTCGGTACCGGGATAGATTCTTCACATTCGAATTGCAAGAAAGACATCCACCTGTTCCAATATTCCGTATATTGATAAACATGTACAGTAGAACCCGCCTATACCGACCAAGAAAATTCGATCAATTAGATTCGGTATAAACGGGATTCTGGTATATACGGGTTAGGCAATAAGGCATTAATCATTTTTTGTATAATCAATCCCTCAAAAATTTTATAAAAAAATTATGTGATAGGTTTACGCTTGGATTATTTTCTTGCAATTTTATAAAAAAGTTATATAATAAACTTACGCTTAAATCATTTCCCTGCAATTTTTATACCGGATTTTTCAAATTCCCGTCGGTATAAACAAAAATACTGGATTTCCGGTATATACTGTTAAAAGGTAGATCACGTGAAGGTGCAAGTTGTGTGATGTATTTTGATATTACTATAGAACTAAGATTGAACCTTGTATGCTATTTAAGCTTAAGATAGGGCGCTAGACCGTATTAGGCGTACGGACCGCGGTCCGTACGGCTCATACGGCCCTGGCTACTCTCAACATATACATTTAAAAAATAAAGTGGTTGAAGAAAATAGCCGGTATAAGCGGGTTCTACTGTACTACTGTATAAACTTGGTCCTAAGAGATAGGAAAAGTCCGTGCACCAGACGTAAGCCACTTGAGGCGTCTGTGGCTTTAGTGTGGCTTACGTCTAAAAACACTTGAGGCGTCTGTGGCTATGGTGTGGCTTACGTCTAAAAGCTATGACTTTTTCCATCTCTTAGAACCGAGTTTATACGGCTTGCCCACGTGCATATCCAAGTTGATGCTTCTATAGTATGTTCGACTACCCTCCTCCTCATGCTTTTCAATTCAAGCAATGCTAATCCATAATCGTAACAACACACCATAGCAGATTTAAATAAATTACACCAGCATCCTTGATCAAGGACTTGACCTTCCAATCCCAAGCCCTCAGACATACACACTTGGTATGTCCAAATAATCGGCTACTTTCCTCCTCATGCTTTCCAATTCAATCAATGCTAATCCATAATCTAAACAACACACCATAAAAGATTTGAAGAAATCACCCCAACATCATTGATCAAGGACTCGATCTGCCAGTCCCGACCCCTCAGATATACACACTCCATGGCCAATGGCCAATTACTCACCGACATCAGAAAATACAGTGGTTTCGCTGAAAGGGGATGTGGATTGAAGATCTAAACTGGGACTGCTTATAAGCAAGGTCCTGAGCTAATACTACGCTAGTCTAGTCCCCATGTGACCTGATAAATCCACCCCTGTTACTACATCCAATCCCCAATCGTCAAACTACGAGCGTTCAGTTGAAAACCTCCACGATTCTGATCCTTATTCAATCTCGACGTCTTTCTTTCTCGTCCCAACATCTTCTAACCACTCAACATTTGCCCCATCATCATAAAAATACATATCCATTCACCTCGCCCTACATCCTCGGTTGGTGGGGTCGCCGGATCCTTTCAGCCTGCATAATATCTCTCGCTATCACATCAATGTCCTCTACATCCATTATGATGTTTTTGTATACATAACAAGTGATATAGAGACCGATACTGATCTCGATAGATGCCGTGAGGATAGTTTCCAGTGTGCTTAACGTGAGAATATTGGGGCTCGACATGATATATCGGATCAACATGATATTGTTGATCAATTCGTTGATTAACCAGTCGGTTTGATCCAGGCGAATTTGGATAGTATTAATGAGTTGTATAATGGCTTCCACACGTGGTGTGATCATATTTCCTGGTACAATATTTCGAATTATTTCATCCAAGTTTGGATGCTGGGGTTGTAATAATGTTGCCAAGATCAACATGATCAAAATCCAATATGTGAGGAAGGTCAACATGATGTATATTGTTAGAAGCGGCGGCTTGATGTTTCGAGTATGAATGTGTTTCGAGTATGAGTGTGCAAAGATAATGATGCAGTTATGATGTAATGATGTATCTTAGTAGCAGCGGTGGTTTGGTGTTTCAAGTATGAGTGTGCAAAGAGGAAAGTTCTCGGATTTCGCTATAGGAGTTAAGGATATATATATTCAAGATGAGGAACAAACAAAATAGACAACCAAACTTCCATATTGTTCTGATGAGAAGAGCGTATGATAATTTCTTTTTTTTTTATGAAAATATTTGCAGATAACATGATCACTGTAAGGAGGTAGATGATAATCATATAGGTTTTACAAGGAGCTGAGTAAGAGTAGATGCTGATAAAGTGTGACATGTTTGTAATTGTATAAATATTTAGAGGTGAGAACAAGTATCGACCAAAAGCCAAAGTAAAGAATGTATTTTAATGTGACAAATCATTAAAGAAAGCAACAAATAACAACATCAAGCAATTATTAAAAATAAAGAAAACAACAAATAACAACATCAAGCAATTGTTAAAAGTAAAGAAAGCAACAAATAACAACATCAAGCAATTGTTAAAAGTAAAGAAAGCAACAAATAACAACATCAAGCAATTGTTAAAAGTAAAGAAAGCAACAAATAACAACATCAAGCAATTGTTAAAAGAAAACACAAATCAATGAGCTAGCGATAAGGCAAATGTGTGCCAAAAAGAAAAAGAAAAGTGTGAAGAGACGATGTATGGAAACAAATAAGACAAACTAAGAAGGCCAATGTATCCAGTCACGGACACCACGTGAACTATAGTCAAAACGTTCTTTTCTTCTTCCTGGGTGACATAAGAAGGAAATCATTAGCAGACGTTCCAGATTTCACCGTCTTAGCCATGCCACTGGGGTAGATGACCATCAATTGTGGATTGAACCCCCCCAACTTAACACCGTCCTTCGTGATGCTATAACATTTTAGCCTCAACCCAACCACAACCGGAGTGTTAATAACCAATTACGAAAAGTGTATTGGCTCTGGGTGTGTGCCCTCAGTCATCTCTTGTATATCCGCAATAGGCTGAAAAGGTGCCTGCTCCTCGAAATCATAATCCCCGTCTACACAATCAGCTACTTTCTTGCGAAACCACATCGTAGCCTTCGAGCTATCAGCGGCAGAATCATGTTTCGGGGATGCTTGATACACCCTCAATAGTGCCCGCCGGACATCCATACTAACACGTAATGCTAGCGACCAAGTGCGATTCTTAAGAAGGACTTCAGGCGAAAACCCCCTTGGGTTATCAAGCGCGGTACCATGAGCTATGAACCCTTCAATGAAATACATAATAGGTACCCTATCAGCAGGGTTTTCGTCACACTCTTGGGTCAAAATGTACGACCCGGGGTAATCCCCTTCCGTCCATTCAATCGCAGAAGGCTTTACTCCAGGGAACGAGCTCCAAAACCCAACCTGTCCCTCCTTCAAGACATCGACCCCCACCACGTTCGTCACGTTAAGATCACTGTCCAGGTGACCTTGATGACGCATCGATTTGCTACCACCTGTTGATGTGCCTGGCCTCGTGGCCTTGTCGTGATTGGTCACATCTGCGGCAGGTTTGGTAGTACCCGATGACGTTTCATCATCAGACAACTCCCAAGTGACAGCCCGAGAACTTGAAGACCCAGCTACCTCATCACCAGGTGGGGTAGACGAATCACGCGATATGACATCTAGAACGACAGCACTACTACCCTGAGACGATGGCGTCGCCGATCCCTGCCCCCCAGAGGCAGCCCCCACGCCTTGAGCAGTTGAGGTAGCTTTATAAGCTGGGCCCCCTTCCCCAACAGCGACCTTCTTGCCCTTAGCATTTATTGTGACACTATCGGTAGATCCACCCTCGCCAACGGTAGGGTTTCTAACTTGAGGCATTCCTGAGACCATTATCAGTACTATACATATATTAGCGTGGTTGGATGGTAAGACGAGAATTCCAGAATATATTAGAAATTGGGGTAAAACAAGAGGAGTAAAAGCAATATGTACCAATGCGAGCTGTATTGATCCGATATACAGAAATGAATCGTCTGAACGAGACTTAGATCAATGATTTTGGTATTAAAAGCAATGGCAGAACAATGGGTATTTATACAACCAAACCCTCGTAGTGAGCGGACATTACATAGATTCGGATATGTCATTAATCCATCGATCATAGTAGCGGAAGCAAGTTTCTCAAGCCTTGCAATCTCCACAGCCAATAGAGGATCTGGCCTATGGGATATGTCTCTCAATGTGATGCGCTCTCGCAGTCGTAACCCATCGGATGAGGTTAGTCGTCCTAACTGCACGTTCAGGGAAGTCCACCGATAATGCTCTTTCTTTTGGGCGGACTTGGAAAATGCAATATCCACCTCCAGTTGTTCCTTGGTACTACCCTGACATTTGTAATCCGTGATGGTGAAGGCAGGAGTTAGGTGTATCTGCGTCCGACGAACTGCAGCAGTCCCTCCAAAGATGGGATCCTTCACACGGTCAGTACTTTTTCGTGGGAAAAACGGATGTTGGTTGGGCTGGAGGCCATCAAAGTGTAACCCTGTATTTTCTTTGAAGTCTACGATTAGTGCCGCCGGGGGTTTAGAGCATAAAATGTAACGGTCGTTTAACCTAAATACCTCGGCTGAGGAGGGTATGTTAGCATTGCAACCCAAGATACGGAAATATTACATACACGTGGGCGCCACACCAACCTTTCCATTCACCAATCCCTTCCGAGTGAGCAAGTTTTCCAAAAGCATGACAGGCGGTCCCTTGAATGCCCCACCGTCTCCAACCGAGAGCACATCTCCAACAGACACGGATCCACCTGTCGGATCACCTCGGTGGTATTGTTGATATCAACAGATTTTGTGAAGTAGTATATTGTGATTGCATATCGATCGTAGATCGATCTGCAAGAGCTTATATGCCCGCGCAGCGGGCATATCGGCCGCACGCGGCCGCACGCGCCGGTGAATCTGCCCTGCAGATTCACTGGTATCGCAACACACCAGGACGTTCGTGCACGCCAGCAAACAACCACACCTGCTGATTCTTCTCGGCTGCAAATTCTTCTATCATTGTGCGATTAGAATCATGCCGGTCCTGGTTTCGCGTGCGTATTACCGCCGGTGGCCTTCCATCCCCCGTCTTCGTCACCCTGGCGTTCAGCCAGTCGACATCCGCCTGGGTGAGCATGCATGTCTTAGCCCGATGCAACAGGCTCTGGTAGGAGGTATCATCTTTCTGACGCATTTGCTCAGTTAGGAAAATCACATTCGTGAACCTTTCCCATAGTTTTCGGCCATGGTGAGCGGGTGAATTCTTTGAAGCCATTGCTTCATCGATTATGTCAACCTCTTCCTCGGGCAGCCCGAATCTCGTACCGGCTCAAATTGGTGAAAGTCGCCGAGGCAGATGACAATTGGTAGGCCACCAAAAATCGCGTTGGATGAGGTAGGGACAGACCATATGACATTACATTTAGCGTCCACCTCGTGCAACATGTTTTTCCCCACCATGCTAATCTCGTCTATCAATAGAATGTTAACTTTTGGAAGCACGTTTCTCTTAGTCTCAACCGACACATGTTGTTCTTTTCCTTCAGTGGGGTTAAAGGTGACACCCAATGCGGAATGGATTGTACTGCCGCCAATATTGGCGGCGGCACATCCTGTAGGTGCAGTCAGTAAACATTCATCTAATCTTCCCATGACATCAAGCCCTAGAAGAAAGGCTTTGACCAACGAGGTCTTCCCAGTCCCCCCCTGCCCGCCGATGTACACCAAAAACTGATCACGAACGTCACGCGCCATACGAGGAGATGCACCTTCAAGCTTCATGACTTGTTGTAAAAGTCTCCTGGTGGTAATCGACTGCCGATAATTTAATTTGTAATCCCTGCGGATCACATCCATGAGATTCTGCAAGGAAGGGTTCAAATGAAACTCTTGACGATAACTTGAGATCTTATTGGCATCGTAATCCAGGGTTAGATATTCGAGGATTGGCTGATATGCAGACCTTCGACCCTTACATTTTCTCTCGAGCGTTTGGATAATAGCACCCGGTACTACATCACCGCTTTTGGCTTGTGGCTCCCAATCATCATCATGGGTCGGCAAAACTTCTCCCATGTTCCGCACATTATCCTTGAAGGTCGTTTCCCAATCCCGAACGTCATCAATTTTATGCCTAACACCAACATTTCCTTTGCTGAGTAGATGAGAAAGGTGGGTGGGAATTAATGCGCTGGGGGGGAGCTCCAGTCCGGACTCGGCCGCTAGCTAAATGGAGTCAGTACGGAGCCTGCCCAACCCTGTCCCGTTACGCTCCCACGAGACTGTGGCTTGAAGGAACCCGTGAAGAAAATCACTGCGGTCATACAATGCCGGTACGAGATTCTCTTCTACACCTGCCAGATCGACAAAGGTATCCTCGTTCGCGGCTGATTCCAATGCGAGTCTCTCCCAATCATGGATTTCTACCTGTCGAGCCTCTCGATCCTTGTCTGCTTCCACTTTACCCCTGCGCAGATAACCAAGATTTTTGGCTAACCGCTGAATATGTGGGGGCAGGGTGGGGTGGACCATATCCCAAATTTTACCACAAGCTTCTCGTGGTTCTCGGAACAAGGACTCGTCGGCGCTATGTTCGGCAAATAGGGCTGGTAGATTTTGCCAAGGCACAAAAAGACCTAGCATACACTCAGCTATATCATTTACAACGATTGGCGATTCCCCCACGCTCCTATTTTCCGTCTTCATAAACCTCTCGGAATGATTTGTGAGAGCTCCGTATATTGCAGGTATCCACAAACCATCACATTCAACCCCCCCCTTATTCGATCGGGATTTGACAGAGTATTGTCTGTGCGTGCTCAATCTGGGATGACCGGGATGGAAGGGAAATGAGTCGAGTGGGGCACGGGATACCGTTGACGATCCTATCTGAGAGACGTACTCGTAAAAACAGAAATGTTCAACCAAGGGGCCACGATGCCTGTAGTCATCATAGATTTAAGCGGGTGCCATTCCAGTATCAATCGATTTGAAAGCGGAAAATGTTTCGCTATCATCCATCAAAGCATTTGGAGTGGGAATGTTTATACTAGAAGGTCTCGCATCATTGGCGATACTCCGAACGGTGTGTTTAATCCACTGTAGGTTTATGTTCTTGTACTTCTCGTTGGGCATATAGTACGAGGGGTTACCAATAAGGTGCGATCCAAGGCTGACGGAACCAACCTCCCGCTCCTTAAGAAATCGATTGTGTATCTTCATCACATAGTTACTCGGGGTAAACCCGACCAAGCGCTCCTGTTCAGGGCTTAAATTCCCACTCTCCAAAATCGCTTTTTCCATGGCAGCCTTGTAAAGAGCGGATGTCATGACAAGTTTGTGCAACTGCACGTCATCCTTGGTTGCATATGCAGTCATGTAATGAAGCGAGGCCAGCATGCGGGAGGTGCTCGCGATGAAGTTCACATCATGATTAGAGCGGAAAACCGAGGACATAACTTTATTTCTCTTGTTGACATATGCATGGTTGCGCTCCAGATGAATCTCGCCAGTGCCCACATCCACGGAAAACTCGCGCATCCTTTTCGGGAATAAGAACCGGCACCAGCAAACCTCTTTCTTATCTCCAACCTCTTCATTTGAGGTGGGGTCAACTGGATTATCATCACCCTTCCTCTTCCTCTTTTTATCCTCCCTCTGTTTTCTCAGGTACGGGGCTCATACTTTCGACATGTAAATTTGTGGGTGTGCATCTGGCATCGAGAGCATACATAGTTTGAATCTTCCTCCAGCCTTCTCATGAATTCATCCGTAGAGTCAGTTTGAAGGTCAATAAAGTCATCTATTGCTGGGTTCGCGAAGTGGTACTGCTCCGCGGCATCCAAATCAACTGTGTTGCAAACAATGGACTTGAGATAATCGCACATGCGATTTCGAAAACCCTCGTCCGCCACTATCTTAGCCTGAATATCCTCAAATTCCATATTGCCGGCAGCCCATAGGAACCCATGCAGGTGCAACATGTGCCGTGTGTTGGTCTCCACCACCCCAAAGTAATTAGAAATCTCGCCGAATATCCCGAGTGACCCACTATCTGCTTGACATAGTTCTTTAAAGAAAGATTCTATCACAAAGTGAAAATATTGTGCCACCACAACGGGGTTACCAATTGCATGCTTGCGCCGCAAGTCGCCCAACTCGCTTCGATTTATGTCCGGTTTGATGTAAACCCCCGCTACTCGTAACACTACCGGGTTGCAAAAATCCCTGGGGTTAATGGTAAACCAAATGGCAGGTATCCCATACCTAACTATATGGCCAAAAAGTTGATGGCGCTTGGCGACCTTGCGACCACACGACTCTGGGTTGTAAGACGATATCAACCGGAGGTTATCCAACAGCTTCTTAACCGTGGGATTATCACAGGGGTGCCCATCCTTCATTCGCAACGAGACACGAAAGAGTTCGTCCGCAGAGATTGAAAATATATCAACCTGAGCCTTTTGCCAATAATGCTTACGTGCTTGTAGGTGATTACCTAATGCAGACTGTCGCAGCAGTAGCATATCCCATAGAACATACGGAAATATAGGATGTCGCGCAAACCTATGGGAGTGATGGGTCATGGTCCACTTTGCAAACTCATATAAGGAGATGGAGGTGGGACGACGAGTTTTATCCGCATCCAAGTGGCCACCCCATCCTTCTGGGAAGAGGTCCGGAAAGGCGTGCAGAAAGTACTTTGGATCTAACCAGGGGACTAAAGGTTTTGCCCCGAATGCACGGCGATATTTCAAGTGCGGCAGCCATTTTGGATCCTCGCCAGCGGTCCCACTATGCAGTACTTCGATTTCCGCAAAGGTATCTGCCAGTACGGTCATGTTGTCGCGATTCTGGTTCTCGCTATCGTTCAGATAAGCTCCTGAGGTGATAGTCCCAGGGTCCGCATCACGGGAACCCTCATCCAGCTCGTTCTCGTATTCATCAAAAAAGTAATCTGATGGATCCACATTCTCCATGGCGTAGCCTGTCCTGTGATCCGATAGGCCTGGCTCAGTTTGGATGACATTTGTAATTAGTCCAGGTGGGACTGCATCTTCAGGCCAACTATTCAATAATTCGTGATCAATATTGAGGTCTGCATAAGATTCGTTATGTCTAACCAACCACACCAAGGCCTCTCTGACCTTCTCTCTTCGAACGCTACAGAACTTTCGTAAATTATCATCCGATGGCTCTTTCCCTCCTTCCCAGGAGACGGTGATGTACTCATGCGGTTGAAGATCCCGGGATGGTAAAATATTCAGCAACTTGGAGGGGTTTTGGGCAAACGCTATGATGTGACCTCTAGAACCCCGGTAGCTGATTCCACGGGTCTTCCCGCCACCGAATCGAATTATGTACCCTATCAATTTGCATCGTGCTATGACATTGGATTCCACAACGGTAAGATTGTCGAGACAGGCTGGCCTATTTTGACAAAGTGACACGTTCATCCCATTCTTCCGGGAAAATTTCAACCGAGTGCTAACCCCATGGTTTAAACAATCTGCGCAAACCCCTACAGTGTCATCGTCCTCATTCACGGCACAAGAATCCATGTCCACTTTCGAAAACAGGCTATTCATAACCACCAAATCCTCGAACGAAATGCGATGGACAGAATCCGCCTGGTAGCTACACCCGCAAATACCACAAGTAGCACGATCTGCATGCCATCGCACACGATCCTGGTATGCATTCAAACGGTCTCGCAATAGCTCGGGGACTATCTTGGAAGGGTATTCTCCCGTGGCGCGAACCCAATGAGGATATTCCTCCTCTAAACACGACTGAATAGGAGCATTATCATGGGTAAAGTGGCGGGTCTTTTTCGTACTGCTCCGCTTAGTGCCATCACCCGTCTCGCCCTTCCTTCTATCTGAGATGGCTCGCCTGTGCTCGGCATCCTTGGCCTTGGAAATGGCCTCCTCGGACCTGAGATGTTTTGCTTGTTCTCTTTGAATTCTCATATGTTCTCTTTGGATACCAATACGACGATCGCTCTCTTCAACCAATGCTAGATCCTGCTGCAATGAAGCTGCCGCTTTCGCTGCTCGGGCCGCATCCCTAGCTAAGATTTGCTCCTCGAGTGCGCGTGACCTGTCCACTACTCTCAAGGCACCCTTGGCTATACGCTCTACCTCCTTAGCCAACATCTTATCCGCCCTATCTTGAGCTTTGGCTGCGGCCTTATCTGCCTTCTCTTGAGCTTTGGCTCTAGCCTTATCTGCCTTCTCTTGAGCTTTGGCTCTAGCCTTCTCCTCTCTCTTACTCGCAACCGCAATCAACCTCGCCGTTTCTCTCGCCTCACCACCAACATCCATAACAACTTCATCATATAATATAGTTGACTGAACCAGGGGGGCTGGGTAGGTACCCACGTTATTTTGCTGCCATATGTGTGACCCGGCAGATGATGAGGGAATTGATTCTTCCCGAGCCACAAATGTTGTGCAAGGTGGAGGTAATGTAGGAATAATGATACCTTCGTACTCGCGAGGATTCGAAACCTCTAGAGGCGAGAGGCGTGGCCTCTTGCGGGTATAGGATTGAAGTTTTGCTCGTTCTTCCATTGATGTGATGAATGATGAGGAGAAAATGAAAATACATTGGTTCGTATAGCTACTACTTATACGCGCTTCGGTATAGGATATAATCAGATATCTAAATACGTATAGCAAATTCTAACAACGAAGAGTGTTGGATGGAACCCTACGGTAGAAAACACCACCTAGTCCCAGATACATCCCCATTCTTCAGCCTCCACTTTCTCTATCGACTCACTTGGAGAGAAGATAACCACAAATATCTTCATCATGAGCGGTGCAATGATGACAGTACACCTCACGATTATTCAATCGCTCCCGATATTCTCTCGCCCACACTCGGGGGAAATTGGCAAAGCTAATGCCGCCTGCGATTGTTGTGGTAAGGACTACCCCGATTTTGTGTGATGTTTAACTAACAAACATACAGTGAGAAAATGGTCCGACGCATATGTCAGTTGGGCTCTAGATATTTCCGATCGGTATGAACTCCTCGAGGTACAGGAGATTTACAGATGTCTACGCAAAGCCATCAGCTTCCTGCTCCAGCGTCGAGAGGTGCAATTATCATACGGACCATTAGCATGTCAACTAACCCTGGAAGAGCCTATAATGTTATCCGATATCAACCACCGGTATAACATGGACGAGCTAGAAGATCACTATGCTCGCCTCAATTGGGCATTGGAGGGGCTGGATCGAGTTTGGGACAATCTTGCTATAGTCCAAGCGTCGTTGGTTCTGTTCGTACAACGGGACCGAGAATGTGAAGTTTCGAGGAATGAATATACAAAAGTGAGGGACCGGTTACGTGCAGAAGGTGGGTATGCGCTGGCGGCATCTATCCCTTTTTCAACCGACGACCTTATACATTGGATTTGGACATACAAACTACACATCAACAATAACTGCGTAGTCGAGGATGGCATAACAGCCGATGAGGCAAGAGCGCACCTAACCGTCTTCACACCAGACAGTGCACGAAGATGGTGGCGTAAACCTTGGGCCTTCCTGTCGACATGGGAAACCATAGTGGAGGATGAGCCGTGGTGGCAAATGTATACCCGCACATATCACTTGATGTACCAATTTTGCTTGCAAAGTCAGCGCTCACCACGTCACTTTACAACTCGACACCATAGTTGGGTGCCTCGGATACACTGGTATCGTGGACCTAAAGAGGTCGCAATAACCATGAAGGAGCGAGACATCCCGTCCGAATGTGATCCGTTGGTTATAAGCTATAGCCGTCACGAGTTCCGAAAGTGGTTGGCTTATATAAAGGATTTGTGTGAACCAAAATATATGTTCTCTCCATCCCCGTCGGACAAGGGTATAGGAAGAGTCCAAAACCCCGCCAGAAATGATCTTCCCCGATTTATTATTACTGTAATCCAAGAATGCCTTAGGAGTGCGTCCAGTTTGTAACAGCCTCGCACGTTCTGTCAATTTGGAGTACATGTGAAATAGATAACCTGCTGCCTCTGTAGCTCCCTCCACTGTATTGTAATCAAATCTGTCACCAAGACATGGAAGATCCATCTCCGGATTGAAATAAATATCGGATGGCTTGGGTTCTGTATCGCTATCATCTGCTGTATAGTTACCTGGTTAGCGAAACAGCATAAAAAGGAGGAAGATTTCCATACCTATTAAAGCATGTGTTACTTTCGAACAAGTAAAATCCAGTCCCGCATAACGACAGTTCCCACAGCACCCAGCAAACATGTCCTTGTGGTCCAGGTGGCCATCAGTTGCATCTATTACGACGCACCCGCCGCGGAAAATCCGATTGTTACCAAAAAGACGGGACCGACAGTTGTTGCATGGCGTATGTGACTCTTTCCCGTAGGCTTGTATACATACAGCTTGCATGTAACGAGGATTGCTAACGAGATCAACATATCCAGATGGTCGAAGGTCGATTCCTCTTTGTATATCGAACTTTTCCATGGTGTATGCGATAAGATTGAAGCAACTTCTTTTCAACATTTGTTCTGTTTCCGATACACTATAAGAAAGGGACTAAAGGTTGATCAGTTACCGTTGAAAAGGAGAATGATCCGTAGTGAAATACCTTCATTTGAGTGGGGGCCTCGGTCTCTTTGACTTGCTCTATCGGCAGATGCCCTGGATAATTGCTTTTGGCACCATCGTCGTTCCGTTTCTTTCGTGGGGTGATTTCGCTGCTCTGTTCCTCTCGTAGTGGAGTAATGTTGCCCCTCTCTCTCTTTCGCGGGGTAGTATCATTACCACCTAGCATTCTCTTTTTTGATGGACTATTTAAACTAAGCTGATCCATGGTACGTCATGTAAAAGTCTGGATGAATTACGTATATGGGTTGAAAGTGTGTATATGTCTCGAGAGAATTCGATTAATTAAAGATTAAAAGTTGAAGGTGTTAATAGCTGCGATTGGTTTGATGGTGTTTGTGCAACAGCCAGGGTGGCAAACGGCTAGGATATAGAACAATCAATCCGTCTCGAATATATGTAAATATAGATATTACTATCTACTCCCCGCTCTACTTGTTATCTCATGAAAGAAGTGATTCCATGTGTACCAATATCTATAAACCAACTCGATCCCACTTAATAATTGAATGCAATATATAACACTGGTTGCTAAACCTAAGTTCTGAACCTATCCACTCCCCCTTTTCCTCACTCGTCTCCAGAATATATTCGAGCGAGTTTGAAATATTTCCTCATCCAATCAATCACTAGTGCGGTTGATTGTTACTAGCTCGTTCGATCGCTGCGCTGAGGGGGTGTTCTTGATGTAGGGTGTAGAGAGGTTGATTATTTATTATGTACGATCTTGAGGTTATATAGGTCCATCTAGAGCTCTAGTCGTACCTGCCATATTGGTTCCTAACAGCGCCTCCTCGATAAATCCTAATAACGTAACGGCTGGTATCTTCATCCAATGAGTGTTTGCTTCACGAGAACTTATATTTTCCTAAGATTCACACCGTTCCATCTTCCTCACAAATGCAACCCCTTTGCTCTCGAACAAATGGCAACCATCGGCATTGATCAATCTTCCACCTCTCTATACAAGATTGAGTCCGGATCTACAAGACCCAGCACTGAACCACCCCCCTACAATAGTGAGACAGAGTGGGATGAATGGCTAAATGAAAATTTTACGGGCTCCAGAGAAAATCTTTCGGCAGAGGTGCATTACTTGTTTAAACTTCCCATTCCGAAACAGAAGTTGCTAGATAGTACACCTAGAGTCCTCGCCCGATCTGCAGAAGCAGTCGAATCACACAATCAACTGCTTGAGGCGGCTAGTCGATTCGTATTCGTTGAAAACAGAGATAGTTTCATTCAAGATGGTGTCCCCGCATCGTTTATCGATCAACAATACGATCTCATCAAGGAAGATCTAGCCCGACGACAGACTAATGCTAAAATCAAAGACGAAGGCGCTTTTCACGTAACACAAAGACAGCTCTGGGAATGGTTGAACTGCGAACGCGGAATGTTGGCATGGCAATACCTCGACTACTGTATGAACAGTTTACGAGACGGAGATGTCGGATATATATCTCGAAATGTGGGAAAGTCACTTAGAAGACTTTTCGATACCATGTGCGGTTCCACGCTTGAGTGGGTTAGTGTGGTCAATTGGTTCGTCTTATCTCGTCTTTACGCCAATAGTCGTAACCTAGGGAGATATTCGCACAATCCAACCAACGCCCTTCAATTCAATTACTCGGATCATATACGTGCTGAACGTTTTTGTACTGCGATCAATGCGCAACGCCGAAAGCCTGGCGGACTTAGCGCTGTTACTTTGCGTGCCACTCCTATGGAGGATTGGACCATTCTTCCTGGAGAGAAAGCCGACCTACGACCTCACAAATTCGTCGACATTGGATATGGTGTAACGAACACGGAGACTATTCGTGCTTTAAAGATGGTATGTCATCCATCAGGCTTACTGATGGATGCCCTCCTTGCACCATCACTCCCTGCACTACCACACCATCAACAACCCACACTATTCGCCGGGGAAGATACCCTACCTGCTGTCGATTGCTACCTAAACGGTGACAAGTGGGTGGACCGCATTCGCCGCTTTGGTGAACCGGGCCGTCCTGCAAAATGGAATGCAAAATCAGAGTTCCAGGCTAAATGGAGAATGAAACAACCCCCATATCGTGCTGCCGAAACAAGAGAAATGCATAGGATACAACTTGAGAGTAAGAGCTCAAACCACAACAATTCCCGACCCGACACCAACCCTGGCCCATCCCAATCGATGTCGGCGGCAGCGAGCCTTGGTATTACACTGGTCACTGCAAACACGTGGAACTGGCCTCCTTCCCTTGCCACACCACAGAAGCACGGTACTACCAATGCACATGGTCTCATCACCCCAGAAGCTACACCACGAAAAGACTTGCCTAATGGATCGGCTGTTGCAACTCAGCGCAACTCCTCCTATCTGGAGTATTCCGATAATAACTGCCGCGACCAAACTCCTTCTCGACCTGATGATAGCCAAGTCTTGGCACAGTCGCTACATCATCAAGAACAAACTCGAAAATCTCGTCTGGATGAAAGTTCTACTTTCCATGATACAGGATTGTCTGGCGTCACAACTGACGATAAGACTAGTGGTAGAGCAGCTAGTGAGGCAACAGATGATGATGCTATGGATAGTACACCGGAAACTGTCATTGGCGATGCCGTGGTCGCTTCCAATGATGATGATGATGATGATGATGATGATGATATGGGTGTTGCAAATGATGAATGTTCATCACCTCAAATACCTGATACTGGAACAGCCAAGAATGGAACTGCGTATAGGGAAAAGAATACGTCGACATTCCAAGTTTCCCATGTTACGGCCGATGTGGATTCTGCGAGGATTGGAGATGCCCGATCAACATCTCAAGTACCTGTGGGTATTTCGGGTGAAGAGCAGTTGAATGAGAATGGTACGGGTCAAGGTCAGTCGGTTAATGCTGGCATTATCAATGAGAGACAGATGAATGAAAAGCAATCCACTGGGACGGTTCAAGAACAATCAACCGGTGTTGTAGAACACCAATCGACGACTCAATCAATTGGCTTTACCACGGATCGCCAATCTGGTTCTCCTTCCAAGTACGGATCAATGTCTCAGGAGCAATGTCGACGCAAAGCTGACGAGGCATCAACAGTGTCAACACCACGAAGATCCAACAGGATTCTAGTGATGAAAGATCCCAACTTCAATTTCCAATTCACTTGCCTATCTGATGGCCCGAGGGTGGCGTCAAGAACTAACGGGATCCCCATTGCCCGCCAGGCAAAGACTAACAAACAACGCAAGAAGCCACGCAAGATAGTAAAGGGGATTAGCCCTAAGGCCAGGGATCCTCCTCGGTCATGGATTAAGGCCTGTCGAAGTTCGATCCGTAAACAGATACTCGTAGTAACTGTTGGGCTTTGATGTTATTAAGTAGGGAATTTAGCGTTGACCAGGGCAGCATGCTGTGGCGACAGCGCAACGCTTCGAATAGTGAAAGGGTGTATGGTTCGGGAACATTAACTAGTCCTAGCAGCCCCGAACTAGTCCTAACAGCCCCGAACTAGCATCCTCCTCCACGTAATTCGGGGTTATACACTGACTTTTCATCGCATGGCGCCATGATCCAAATGCGTTCAGCCACGATGTGAAGGCAAGAATGGAACTCCTGGTTGAAGTTGCTCGTCGTTACGTAGAAACAAATAAGCTACTCAGGGGAAACTCAGATTCATTTGGTGTCTTCTGTCCATGACCCTCTAGCCTTCCCCTGTCAAATCGGAGGATTCTTCATATCTTCACTACAGAATCATCTGTATATGGGATCTTTTTGGGTATCCACGCAAATGCTCGGTGGTAGACGAGATGTCATATAATCTCATGGTATTCGCCAACTCATCGGTCGAGAGGTGGAAGGTTGATTGCGGGAGTCCAGGGCGTGAGTTGGTTAGACGTGCGACTGCTGGCCTGGCGTCGGGACTTGAATACATCTTAATGGATATGATTCAACGTGCAAAGCGAGGCAAAGCATGCATGTAGAAGGCAACGGGCAGTCATTGATCATTCTCCCGAGGATAAATAATATTAGGATGGGAGGGGCCGACAATGTTTCCCAGCCAATCGCTATGCAATATAGTGGTGGTGGAATCATACGTTATTGGCTAGTGTATAAAGGCCAAGGGGTTGTGCATTTGAAGCTTCTGCAAATCATTTATGATGCACAACAAAAGTCTTCACGATCCAATACCACACACTATAACCGAAGCAATATACTCTGTTCTCTCGAGAAGACGAGGACGTTACATGCGCAATAAACTACACTGTTTCTATTCAGCATGGAACAATCTCGACTACAAAATTACATGAGAAGTATGGCAAATCTTAAGTGATGAACCCTTTCGCATACTAACAAGTGACACGCAGTACATTTATATACAAAATGTGAATCCCCCCTCGACATACTCTTCTCGTATAGCAACGCGGTGTTTAGCATATGTGAATTTGGAAGAATTTCCTCCCAAGATGATATACCGACGAACGAAACATTATACATTTTGGATGGTAATGGAAATATGATAGGAACAGTAGCGGAGGGTCTCTGCAGAGGTGATCTTCTCGCAAATTACTACTCGTGTTCCAACATCCATCTTACGAACCTTGAACCCATCTGCCTATTCCCAACCGATTCTGGAGATATTCTATTCGTATGGGAGGCCTCCGCAGGATTTTACGCGCTCCCAAAATTAGCTGTGGACCTGGGATGCGATATTAACAATATGACGGATCTCACAACTCCCCCTCCACCCGCGACATTCAGTCATTATACGGAATCCAGATGTTCAATCCGTTCAGATACATCGATCTTTGATCTGCTGAGATCACCTTACCCAAATTTAGATCTCCCGGTTTCGAATTCTTACCTAGTCCCTGATTCCCCACCATCAACTTCCCCCTACTCAACTTTCATGCTCCATCAACCTGCCTTAGACCCAGACACGAAGGATTGGCAAAATGAGCTTCCTGCGCAACAGCGGCTCCCGACGTTGAAAAGTTGCCCCGAGCGCCAAATCTCAATGGTCGAAAGCGATCAGCAATCTGTGAATGCGCTCCCTTCCCCTACCTCTAGGGAATACGAAATTGCTCTAGTAACGGATAGCGCGAGCACTGCATATCGGAACTCCAAGCCCCTTGGTACACGTGGGGCGGATTATGTGAAGAGCGAATTGACCTACATATCGATGCTTTCCAGAAAGTTCTCCCACCAGAGGAATGGAAGGAGAAGTTGGGATTGGAATGCGCTATGGAGAGATTTAAATATTGAGGCTCCACGCCATTACGTAGGGGGTGACCTGAACATTTCAGATCCCTGGCCTCCGCGGAAGTATACAGCAAACTGCATATTAAATCTAATGAGGACGAAGAAGGCCACAAGGTCACGAGTTAAAGCCAAGGAGATAACTAAATTCATCTCAACTTTCCAAGACGGTCGAATTATAAACGCTGATTCGCCTTTACTCGAACCAAAAGCGAGAACGGCTCGGAATAGACGAAAGAGGGACCAAAAACATACCTGCCACAGTGATGCCCAAAGTACACGAGTTGAAGCCGACGGTACATCAGAAAACATTTCAACGGACCCGGATGATCAACCATTTTCACCCGGCAAAAAGCAATGGACAGATAGCGAATTGCGTTACCTAGGGGAAATGTACAGCCGATACACTGCCCAGTATAAATGCTATCTCAAACATTACGAATGGTTGCCCATCATTGCTGCTATGGATGTAGAGGCGGCACGCCATCGTCCGGGGGGTATCTTGAGCAGTTCGGACCCATGGCCTCAAAGAAAGTATCATGATTCCACATTAAGATGGGCTCTAAGACTTGGGCTACAACGACATATTGCTTACGAGAATAAGTTTCAAGGTTCTGTAAGAGAATCATTTCCGATACAAACGGCGATATTTGAAGCATTGAAAGACGGCCCCCAGACTATGACCTTTGTTGCTGAGAGGATTACGAGATCTATTCCAGCATATGCAGATACAGATTGGATACTTATTGCCAATATGCTCGGCCGTTTTTTACATAAATCTTCGGTGAGGATGTCGGTCCTTTATAATTACAACCCACGATATATCTAACTTTTTTGTTTCCCTAGGTATTCTCCACATTTGAAGGGGCAGAATGGTTTACTCCTTTAAATCAACAATGGTGTCTTACAAAACGTGGTATAGAATATAAAAGGGATTATTTGACGAGCTGCAACCTATTCAATATATGGAAGGCGGATTATGATGCTGCCGGGTGTACGATGCTGCAACCCATTGGATGAGGCCTTCGACGGGAGATAATGGTGCATGGGACAAGGGGAAGGTCATTCATCAAAACGTTAACAATTATTAGATACTGATAAATGATTTGAAGCATTTCCCTGCAATAATAATTCTGTATTTCCCACATCCTATAATTTCCCGCGTTATGAGATAACCCGTACAAATATCAGTCAAGTCATGTGTACATTACCAAAATGTATCTGCAACCTACTTTCCACCTTTACCAAAATACAAGGCATATTGAACTGTTGGACGGTTTGCGATTCGAGATGAGCGACGAGTAGGTCGACGAGTAGGTCGTGTTCGGGTGATACGAGAAAGGGTATTGTTTAATCGGCCTGTATATTTGTTCGCCTTAACTACGTTTCTTGTTTGACAAATCTTTGATCTCGTATTTAACCCATCTTGGTTCTTCGGCGGTACTTCTTCATCCGATGGACAAATAGTCCTTAGATGGTCGCGGTCCTCTGTATGACTCATAGTGAAACTTGAATGTGTCGTAGGCCCCGGGATTGAGTCAAATAAGAAAGGTGAAGGAGAACGACACGCCGTAGTTACTGATGCATTGTCTCTCAATATTTCGTCCCCTGCCAGATCGTGGACGTATTGCCCTTGATGTGCCTCGTTTTCTGGCTCTCGAGATTCTGGTGTAATATCCGAGTACTCGTTGAAATATGGATACCCCTCTGTCCACATCTTCTCCCAGTACTCTTGCTCATGGATTCCGTCCTTTCCAAGTATCTCTTTTCGGTAAAATGGTAGTATGACGTCATCAAATGTTCTGATTAGGAATAGGTCGGCAATATCATCATCCTTCAATTGTTGGTAACAAAACCATCGTACAACGCCCAGAAAACTCTTCAGTGCACATAGGGTTACATTCTGAACGGGAAACCGGCTTAGACTCAGAACATATGCTACAGCGTCTTTCATAACATTACAAGCGAGAAGAATATCGAAATTTGTATCATGCCAGGTCCTGACGATGTACCCATGATGTAAAGTGTAAAAGTGCTTCGTAAGTGCGGCGAGCATGCTTATCGTAGCTGTACAGTAATAGATCAATTAGTTTTCGATCCTGACAAAATGGTTGAATCGAAACGGAACTTTGCAAGTCGAGTATCAAAAAAGTTTGCTCTTTGATGAAACATACCTTCTATGACCATTATCGAGTCTTCATGTAACATACTGCTAATAGTGTAAACGACATAGACTAGGATTGGTGAGAATTGTATTGAAAAATATCTATATATTTATTTCAATTATTATTTAAAACTTTAATTAAAAATATTATAATATTGATATATATCACCTACTAAAAGTTTACAAAAAGAAATGATTGTATTAAAAATGATCTCTAAATTTAATTAAATCAAAAAAAAAGTGTTGAGAGTAGCTAGGGCCGTATAAGCCGTACGGACCGCGAAGCGGGCCGTAGGCCTAATACAGTCTAGCGCCCTATTTTAAGCTTAAATAGTATACAAAGTTCAATCTTAGTTTTATAGTAATTTCAAACAATATTATATAATTTGTATTTTTATATAATCTATCTAATTTTAATAGATTATAAGTCTGGATGTGTTAAGCTAACGGGTAAATTTCTAATTATTTTGATTTATTTATTTTATTTTATATTTTTTATAAAACAAATTAAAAATCTAAAATATTAAGTAAAAGAATATCAAATATAATAAAAGAAAATTGATATTTAAAATATTGTAAAAAATTAATGTTTATAAAAAAGAAATAATAAGTTAAAAGAATTAATTTTAATAATTGAATTTTTTTTAAATTTATTTATAAATTTTATAATAATGATATTATATTTAAAAAGATTATAAAAAATTGTAAAATCTTTTGTTAATAAAATTAAAAATAATATTAAAAAAAAATAGGATAAAAAACCTAATTTATTTTTAAATCAATTTTAGAAAAAAAATATTTTTTATAATATTATATTAAAATTAAAAGATTTAATATTTTAATCATTTTTTTTTATACAAAAAGATTTATTATTGGTATAATAGAATTTATTAGCATTTAATATAATTTCAAATTCTAATTTAAAAATTGTTATAATTTTTAATAATCTAATATTTTTATATAGATTTTATTTTAAAAAAATAAAAAACTACAATATATAGTTCAAAAATATTATAAATATTGTTAAAATAAATAATATATTTGATTACCTTCGAATTTCAAAACCTATTAATCTTTATAACAAAACAAATAATTGTGAAAATATTGTTGTTGGGATAACTAATAAGATTCGGCTTTGGGATAATTGAATTATTAAGAATTTTAGAATATAATATTGTACAGTACCCCTCCACTTATATTAGTTGAACCTTAAATTTACACCCAAATCAATCAAAATACATACATTTCACTTTAATTTTTTAATACGATTAAAAGTTTAATCATTAATTCCTATTAATATATTAAAGATTTTTACAAAAAGATTATATAATTAAATTTTGAAAAGCTAAAAAATTATATTCGTGAAATATTTAATCCTTAAAGTTGAAATTAAATTTTTTATTGATTTTCCCCGCAAAAATTGATTCAAAAACTATTAAGTAACTTTGTATCTTAATTATATAAATTAGAAAATTTCTAAAAATAAATTATATGTTTTTTAATCGAATTTTCTTTCGAAATAATCTATATTATAAATAATAAAAATAATTCTATTGATATTAGAAATTATATAAATTATTAAAGTGGTTGACTTTTGGTGCAAAACCCCTGTCGAACAAATAGAAGTGGTCTAGTACTGTATTAGAAATTTTATTAACAATATTAAACTATTATTTATTAAAAAATATATAAAAATTAAAAATATATTAAAGAAATTTAAAAATTAATATAAAAAAACTAATTATTATTTATATACAAATAAATGAAATTGCTTTTTTAAAATAAATTTTGATAATTTTAATTCGATTAATAAATTTATTATAAAGTATAAATTTTATATAATAAAATTAGTAGATCTAAATATTAAATTTTTAGATCTAAATTATTATATTTAATTTATAATCAAAACTTTTAAATATCTTTTTATTTGGATTAATAAAAATTTATATTAAATTTGTTATAACAATAAGAATAAATTTTCAAATCTTAAAAAACTTTTAGCTAATTTTATTAATAAAATACAAAAAAATAATAATTTTGATAATAACAAAATAATCTTATTCGAAAACAAAATTTGAAAAACAAATTAAAATTAAAATAACAAATTTAAATTTAAAAAAAAGAAAAAATCGAAATTTTTAGAATTATTAGAATTATTATAATTTAATATTAATAATAATAAATATAGTTATTATAATATATTTTTTATATTTAAATTTTATATAAATATTTATTTTAACAATTCGAAAAATGTTATAGCAAAAAAGGTTTAAAAAAAGAAATACAAAAAAAAATAAATGCAATATAATAAATATAAAAAATCCAAAAATAAGTTTAAAGAAAATGATAGCTTTGATTTTGATTTTAACTTTAGTTTTGATTTTGATTCTAATTTTAATATTAAAATAAATTTCAAAATAGAAATAAATTCTTTCTTTTTATTATTATCTAGTTTTTTTCTAAATTTTTGTATTTTAGTTTTATATATAATATTATTAAGCTTTTTAATTTTTTTAATTAATAATAATTCTAATATAATTATATAAATCTTTTTTAATAATTAGAATATTTAAAATGATTATATATAAAAAATGTAGTTTTTTGATATAAATGTTTTATTTTATTATTTATAAAATAAAAACGATTTTAAGATTTATTGAAAACTTTTGGATAAAAAAGCAAATTCTTTGATATTAATATTAATAAATAATTTTATTATTTTTAAAAAAATTAAAATAATTGTTTTTAAATATATTATATTAAATTATTTAATTAATTCTATTTTTTTGTTAAACAATTTTTATTTTATTAATTTATTTATTAAATTATTTTTGGAATATAAAATATAAATCAAAAAAGAATATATTAAATTTAATAAAAATAATAATAATTTAAATATAATTTATAATAAAAATCGAAATTATTTTTTTTAGATTAATTGATATTTTTATATTTTAATATTAAGAATATTAATTATTTAAAAGATTTTGTTAATTATTTTGTTTTATATTATAAATATTTAATTAATAAAAATATAATATAAATGTTTTAAATATTTTTTTTTAAAAAATATTAAAAATATTTAAAAAATTATTAAAGATTTGTTTTTAAAAAATTTAAATAATTATTTAAAAAATAAAATTTATAAGTTTTATAAATTTAGGAAATTTTGTTATATATAATAAAAAAATATTAATTTTTATATTATAAAGTTTTTTAAAAAAAGTAAATATTGATATTATTAAAATTTATTTTATTGATATTAATAATTATAAGTATATAATTTTGTTTATTAATAATAATATTTATAAATAGATTATATTTATTTATAAAAAAAAAACAAGATTAAAAAAGCTATTTATATTATAAATTAATAAATATTTATATAATATAATATAACGATTTTGATATAAAAATTTAATAAAAATAATAAATATAGATAATATAAATTTAATTAAATAATTAAAAACTTTAAATTTTATTTTAAATTTATAATTTTTTATGTTTTGGATTAGAATAAAATATTTAAATATTTTATTTGTATAATTTTTAATAAAGTATAATTTATTTTTATTAAAATAATAATTTTATATATTTTTTAGTTAAAGGTTTTTTAGAATATAATTTATATTATAAATTGGATTATAATTCGATCTTTATTTAACAAAATTATTTTGTATAAAGTTTATATAAATTATATTTGTTTTAATATAAATAATTAATTAAATGTTTTTTATTTATAAATATTTAGTAATATTATTTATATTTATATTTTAAGGAAATATTGTATTGTAAACGAAAAATTTATTTTTTAAATTGAAAAAAATATTTTTATTAATTTTAAAAAAAATTATATTTATTGAATATTTGTTTTTATTTATATAATTAATAAAATTATTTGTTTTTTTAATATTCGTTTTAATAAATTGGATTTTTTAATTAATTTAATTAACAATAATAATAATTTAAACGAATATTAAAACAAAAAAGAATTAAATAATAATTTAATATTTTTGGATGATTTTATTTATATTTAATTGGATAAATTAATTATTGATATTAAAAATTATTTAAATATTATAAATAATTATATATTATTTGATTATAAAAATTAATTTGATTAAGCTGATGTTAGCAAAATATTAGAGTTTAATTAAAAGCATAACTAAGGATATTTCAAGGATTTAAAGAATAAAAAAATTATTAATAAAAAAATAAATAATATAATAATATAAATATTATAATAATATTGTATTATTATTTATATAATTTATATAATAATAATAATTAATATTAAGGATAATCCCAAAATATTTAATAAAGCTATAAAATTATTTAATAAAATTAAATAAATAAAATCGATTAAAATTAAATATAAATCGATTTTTAATAATAAAATTTTCAAATTTGTTTAAAAATCAAAAATCTAAAAATAAATTTTTTTTTGTAATAAAATAGTTTATAAATAAAAATAAAACAAAAAAAATAATATTAAAAAATATAAAATTTGTTAAATAATATAAAATTTCAAATAATGTTATAGATTAGATTTTAATTAAATTTTTGCAAAAATTTGTAAAAATATTTTTTAAAAAATGATTTTAATAATTATTATTTATTTCGAATTAAAAATATATTAAATAAATATAATTATAATATTTTTGAATATAATTATACCAAATGATTTATTAGTTTATATTAAATTGTTATTATATTAAAAACAAAATAAAATATAATTTGGATAATTAAAATTTTTTTTTGAAAATAAAGTTTAAGTATATTAGTTGTTTAAAATTTTATATAATTTGAAATAAATATTAAAATAATAATAAAAGATTTTATATTTTATATTTATTTAATTTAATTTTATATTAATAAAAATAAATAATTATATTTATTTTAATTATAATAAAAAAATAATAATAATAATATATATTAATAATTTTTTTATAATTGAAAAAATAAATATATATAATATATTAAAGAAAAATCTAATAAAGAAATTTTGAATAAAAAATTTAGAAATAGTTTTATATTTTTTAAAAATTTGAATTTATTATAATTTATAAAATAAAATAATTATTTTTTATTAAAATCTTTATATTAAAAAGATTTTTACAAAATTTGGTTTTAAATATTTATAAATAAATATAATATTTATAATATTAAATTTTGCTAAAAATTTAATTTTAAACAAAAAAATAATTAATAAATAATTTATAATATTTTATTAATTTAAAATTGGATCTTTGAAATTTCTATATATTAAAACAAATATTATATATAGTGTAAATATTTTTTATTAATTTTTTATTAATTCTTTAAAAATATATATAAAATATTATAATCAAATTTTTTGATATTTAACCAATATAATAAATTATATAATTGTTTATAATAATAATAATAATAATAATTTTGTTATAAAGGAATATACAAATTTTAATTATATAAAAAAATTTTTAATAAAAAAAAATATATCAAATTATATTTTCTTTATATACAAAAAAATGGTTTTGGTATAATCAAAAAGATAATTAATTGTAATTTTAAATTTAATAAAATTGAAATATTATAAATTTTGTAAAACAATAATAAAAATATTATAAATTCAATAGTTTTTAGAAAAGTTGATAAAAATTGAATATAAATATTTTGGTTTAATAAAAATTAAAATTATTAAAAATAATTAAAAAAATCTTGTTTTTATTAAAAATCCAAAAATTTATTAATATATAAAATATATAATAATGAAATATTATTATATTTATAAACAAATTGTATAAAACTATATTAATTTATAATTTGTATTAATAAATTTATAAATAATAAATAAATTTATAAAATTATTTTTATTAATAAAATATATTAGATTTGTTAAAATATTGTAAATAAAAAGATTTTTAAAAAAAAAGAAAATTTATTTTTTAAAAGTATAGAATATATATACCGATAATAATAAGGTATATTAATTAAAAATAAAAAATATTAGTTTAAAAAAAACTAATAATTAATAAAAAACTTTTTAAAAAAGTTTTAAAATGTTTTATATGTTATTGATTAAGGGATATATTAAAAATAGTTAGGGTTGTATAAGTTATACGGATCATGAAGCGGGTTATAGGTTTAATACAATTTAGCGTTTTATTTTAAATTTAAATAATATATAAGGTTTAATCTTAATTCTATAATAATTTCAAATAATATTACATAACTTGTACCTTCATATGATCTACCTAACTTCAACAAAAAGATCTTTATATAAACAATTGTTAAATTAATCGTAACACAAATTATCGTCGGAAACCTTTTATATTGAATAATTGTATAATGTATAGTCCACAACGATTGTAATAGTATTTTTGTCACACATCTTTCACCTGATGCGATATATTAAAGAGCTTCAAATGTATTTTGACAAAAGAAAATATCCCGTCTCAGCGATTTAACTAATCGGTTTTGAGATGCAAGTTCCTCAAATCAAGAAAAATCAAACAGCAACTAGCTTCCTTCTATTTAATCCAATCAATTATTGAATCATCATTTCATCGTCTTCTACAATCTCGATCTTAAAATTTGTTTACCTTACATTTATCATTCAAACTGTATACTTCCGGCGAGGCGATCAATCACCTCGGGCGTTAACTCACCGCTGCTGTCCCGTATTATTATCAATACATAGATTGCTGCGTATCAACCAATAGCGATACATTAAAGTTAAGGTTGTTATTAACTGTGCCATCGGTAATAACATATTCCGATGCTTTTATTCGTTTTTCGAGCCTTGTTTTGTAAATAAACATTCGATATTGGCCCAACCTTTTTTGTATTGCATGATTTCTTTTCGAAGATCGTTAATGGGATCGAGATTGTTGCCTATATGGAGTGATAATTGTGGTGAGCCTAGTGAATATATAGCTCCCTATTCCCCATTGTACAGATCTTTTTTCTGATTCAACGATTTTCAGCTTTCCCACAACTTTCCGGTTTTTTAATTCATTCTCGACAAACTTCTCTTCCACTTTCGTGTACTTTATTAATTATGTCTGCTTCTTCCAATACAGAAGTGAGTGAATGATTGTCGGTTTGCCGATTTGCAAAGCAAATGACTGACTTCTGGTGTTGAAACAGATCCCTGGTGCATCTACCCCCGACTCTGGTAGTCGTTATTCTCTTCGCCCTCGCGCTGAAGCTTCTTTTCGTTCGGCTTCGCCGCCCTCCTCTGTTTCTTCTTCGCGTCGCTCGAAAGCCTGGGTTCCTGCTGGCAGTCCCCGTACCCCAGCCCGCACACAAATGAGGTTGGAAAATAATGAGTCTGAGGATCCTTTCGCCGAGGATGTCAGGGTGCAAAGCAGCGCTCCGCTGGCGGAGGATGAGAAGGAGGATGACGATGATGATGAGGCCCGTCCTCAGATTCGTCGAGTCCGTGGTCGTTTGGGTTCTGGCGATGACGATTCTGATTTTAACCCTGAAACCTCTTCAAAGGAGCGTTTGGGGTATGACGTTAGTCATACTCTGAATAGAAGGGTTCAGATGAGGATCGGGGGTTCTTTTGATGAGACTGGCGGTGGGGAGTTTACTCCCATATGTCTTCGTTGTCTTCGCTCTCTCTTGTTGGGTCACAGTGGTGGCCAATGTTATATCCTGGACGATGAGCCGGACAAGTGTGAGCGGTGCGTGGCGGCCAACAAGGCCTGCTACCCCATTCCTTATGACGAGCTTCGGGAGCACGCCGTTACTGCTCGACTCATGATACATGGTCGCCAAAGGAACTCCCCGGAGTGCGTTGCTCTTTTGGAGCAACTCAAAGAGCGACTCCCCAGTGTCGCCATCTGCGAACGGGATGCTCGTCGGTTGCGGGATCAAGCATTGCGTCGTGCTACGACTCTGCTTTCCTCTGGTCCTGTGTCTCCTCGTCCTTCTCTCCCCGCCCCTGTCGCCTCTCCCTCCCGGACTTATCGTCGTTCTCGCGCTCCTGCCCCCGCTTCTCCTTCGGTCGCCGCTGCCGATTCTCGTTCTTTTGGTTTTTTCTCTCGGATATACTTTGGCGTTTGGAGTTTTATTTATTGGGTTATCTGGCAGTTGTTTTGGTTGTTGGTATTTGTGGTTTCCATTGTTGTTTTCTTTTGTTTGTATGAATTGGATATTGCCCACATGGATCCGAACAATCCTATGTCGGTTTTCAAACGTCGGTCTTGGGAGGTTAAGGTTGCTTCGGGTCGGGATCGTCGGCGCTTTTGGTTTTGATCGCATCGCAACAGAATGCTGATCTTCTTAATTAAGCTTTCATAGTGATAATAGTTTCAAAGAGATAAGATCTTAGCGTAATGATTCAATGATTCCTCGTATATCCTGTAAATTCAACAATGATCTAAAGTGTTCAAACTTCTGTCGTGACAGATTCTTAGTAAGTCCATCGGCAGGCATCTGGTCGGTAGCAATATATTCCACTGTGAAAGATCCTTTTTGATATTCTTGTCGTAGCCACATATTCTGAATATCGACGTGTCGTAACTTTGTGGTGACTCTTTGATCGTTTTGTGCGACTAATCGAATTGTTTGTTGATTGTCGCAGTAAATCGAGTTCAAGTTGGTATTTAGTTCGAGTTCTTTAAATAGTCGTTGTATGGCCATGACTTCTTTCGCAGCTTTCTCCAAACTTAATAATTCCGCTTCCGTTGTAGATGTAGTTACTGTAGCTTGTCGGGTTGCTTTCCAAATAATTAACCCTCCGCACATTGATATCAGGTAGCCTTGCGATGATCGTCTTGTCTCATTGTCGTCGGCAAATGACGCGTCCGACGCGGCAATGCACTGAAGGATATCACCATCACCCCCGGAGTATTGGATAGCTAGAAAACGAGTACTCCATAGATATCGAAGTGTCCAGAGTGCTGCCTGATGATGCGCGAGAGAGGGATTGGTCAGGAAATGTGAAAGTTGCGATGCAGCGAATGCCACGTCTGCCCTCAGAACTATAGCGGTATATAGGATAGAACCGACTAACTCTTGATAGGATTTGACTTGCTGGTTGGTTGCTTCGCCCGAGTGTTTCTCGAAATCCATCATCGGGAGAGGAGTCGAGGGTGGCTTGGAGTCAGCAACCCCGAATTTCGATGCGATTTTTTCAATATACGTGTCATGCACAAGCCAGACTTTCTGCTTTTTTCGATCTCTCACTACTCTGATTCCTAAAAACCATTTTAAGTCTCCGACTGACCGAACTTCGTATGTCGAATCTATGGTGTTTCTTATATGATTCGCACTCTTCTCATCGTCCTTATGATATATAATCAAGTAATCGTCCACAAAGAATAGTATTTTAACTTTCCGATCTGGAGTGTAGGAGATGCATGGTTCTTCTTTGCAGTTCTCCATTCCGGCTCGTCGAAGTGTCGACGTGAATTCCTTGTACCATAATGCTGGGGAGTCTCTCAAACCATATAATGCTCGATCAATTTCGACTACCTTTCCAGGTTGTTTGTATCCTTCGGGAAGATAGCAGGCGACTGGATCGGAGGTCTTGCTTCGAGATGCGTTGATAAAAGCATTTGCAACGTCGAATTGTTTCACTTCAAGATCGTGTTTTGCGATTACTGCAACCATGGATCGGAATGATGCTGCAGCCAAAGTTGCTGCATACGTTGATTCAATAGTTGAGTGAGGCTGGAAATTCCCTTGCACAACTAATCTTGATTTGCATTTGACAAGGTAACCCTCTGAGTCTTCCTTGTATTTGAATACCCACTTCATGGGTATTGGGTTAGTAATTGCGTCCTTGCGATCGATAACTCTCCAACATTCTTTTCGAACAAGATTGTTATGTTCGATAGAGAGGGTAGGAGTAGAGAGGGTAGGATCGATACAGAGGGTAGGATCGATAGAGAGGGTAGGATCGATAGAGGGGGTAGGTTCGATAGAGGGGGTAGGTTCGGGTTCGATGGAGGCTCGTGGGGGGGCTCTAAAATGATCTGCAGGGCTTGCAGATCATGATATATCCCGAATAGAGGGCAATTGGGTCGAATCGGGGGTAGATAATGCAGATAATCGTTCAATTGATGGTAGTACTATTGATGATGCTCGTACGTATCCTGATGCTTGTTCCTCATTGGGTGATTTTGAGGGAACGAGTACATCAAATCGAATGAAACTTGTATTTTCTGAATGAGGGGGCATCGTGCTTCAATTTGGTACATTTTTTATTAAATTATTGATAATAATGGTTGTACAATCGCAAAATGAGGAATGCGCTTTTAGAGGGGATTGAGACCATAAATTTTGCTGACGTTGATAAAATTGAAGCTATTCCCAATCTAATTATACGCTATACTAGATTAAGAGATAGCAACTTAAGAAACTTAAGAAACACTCTTGACAACTTATCAATTCCATTTCTTACGTCCACTTCGTAGCAACTTCGGCAATTATAAGGGGTTTAGCCCCCTTTTTAGAGTTCGGTACCCACCCTGCTATATTAGGCAGGTTACCTACTGTATTAGGCATAGCTAGCAATAAATAGCAACGTAAGAAATTTTGCTAAAGACCTCTATTCGATGCGTCTTGCTTGAAAAATTTACCTAGCGGGTGTACTTCTAAATCGGACCATTTCCCAGGTTGTTTTGGAAGTTCGCGAAGATGCACCTTAGGAATCCCTTTTGACTTTCGTAAAAATGATTCTCTCGATAAATGCATGCTCGAATTTTTAACCTTCGTACGTTTGTCTTGTGAAATAGCATTAATTGGCATTAAGTCGACCGTCCAAATTTTGGTGAACCATTGCTCCAATAACTGAGTGAATAGTTGTGTGGGTGGTCGTCGGAACCCGATCGTCGGAACATCTTCAATATCTTCAGATTGATTAGGTCTGAAAACATTAAAACACATTCTGAAAAGCGATTCCGCTCTTTCATCTTTGACGTTTTTTAGCATTGCTCCTGCGAGAGATGGACCATCTCTCAAAGTTGCAAATGCTGAAATAAAATTAGCATTATTTGTGTCGCCGGAGAATTTTTTGCCTTTTCTCCGACGAATTGTTACATTGGGCATTTGAGATGTCACATCGACATCATCAAACCCAAATCTTGGTATTTCTGGATCATAGACTGCTTGCGGCACTTCTACAACTGGTTGTGGTAGCGACCCACTTCCATCAATCGCGGTTTCCCGCTCATGACCAGTTTGTTCACGATCACCGTGAACTTCTTCCACGACACTACGGTCGTCGGGATTGTCCGGAATTATTGCAGTATGTGTACTGCCTAGATTTTGAAGTCGTGCAGATCTCCTTGGACGATTGTCCGGGACAGGAGTGGCTTCGGGGGTCATAAGACCAGTTCGAGATGGGGATTGGATGGACTTGCCTTTGTCTTTTTCAGCAGCTGTAGTTTGAATTGCTTGCGCGACTCTGTCAGTCTCTCCACCCCCCATCTGAACATCTCTGGCGAATAGCTCATCGTCATCATCCTGCAGAGAGAAGTCATTCACGATGTCGATCTGTGACTCGGGAATTTCTTCCACTTCGTCTATGATTATGTCGACAATTCCTTTCAAAATGTCTATTGGAATTCTTGACGCCGCGACTTCTTCCCCCGGATTATATGTGATTTCCTCATCGAAACGCACATTTCTTGTGATGATGACTCTGTCTAGACGTGGTATCCAAATTCGATATATGTTTCGGGCGGTATACCCTACTAGATAACCGATATGGCCACGAGGATGAGTTTTGTAAGACTTGATATCTCTACCTGCTTCTCTTTCTTTTGCCATTGGATAAGCCCTTGATCCGTACGCATAAATTCCCGACCAGTCGGGTCGGAGATCCATGGTCACCTTGGCGACGATCGCGGAGTCATACCAACGGAAATATCTCCGAAACCAAGCGTCAAGCTTTTCATTCGGAGATTTCCAAACATTCGTCGCTGAAGGGCTCATGTTGTGAAGGTGTATCGCTGCCAGTGCTACTTCGGGCCAAAGCTTCTCTGGTAGGTTAGCTCCGACTCTCATTTTTATGCTTTTGGTCACCACTTCTTGCCCCGCTCTCTCTATACTCCCGTTTGGTTCATGTGTATAGGATGGAGAGAGTTCAAGATCTATTCCCACCCATTCGATCCATTGTTGATAAATTGTTTTCCCTCTTCGAGCGATGACAGCAGATTCATTGTCTTGTTTAATCTTACAGATTGAAACATTGTATTGCCGCTTGACCCAACGATCGAATCTCCGAATAGTGGGGTAGACTTCTTCCAGCGACTTAGATTTCAACAGATATCCAAAAACTTTCTTACTAAACTCATCCTTGATCAGCAGCAACCATGAAGAACCATCGTATCCAACTTCGAAATCAAACAAATCCCAAGAGATTCTCCAGAAGGGTCTCGGTGATTCTCTCGTCGGGGATTCTCTTGAAATGATTTGTTTGGCGTGAGTAGTAGAGCACTCTTCACACTTAATTCTTTGAATTCCGGTAATCTTCACGTTCCTTGCCGACCATACCAATGCTTCTAATGCTTCTTGACCCAAATGTCCGGCGCGGTCGTGCCAAACATCCGCTGAGTCACTTCTGGGTCGGGAGAAATACCTAGATCTCGCCCGACTCTTGTTCATACTTCTATTCACTGATGGATACATAATCACACCACATACACTTGAGGGTACACTGGATGGCACAAGAGGATAAGAATGAAGAGATTTGTTTTCAAAAAGAACTATATCGTGTGCGCGTTCCAGCTTCTTCAAGACAACATTATCCTCTTGCGATCCGAACCTAAGAGTACAATCTTCACCATGAAACCACACACCGTTTTTCAACATTTGAGATTCCGAAATGATATTGACATGGAAACCTTCGACGACTGCGACGTCATTGAGTACAAGGTCCTCCATGTTTGGTCCCCTTGGACCATTAAGACAATTTTTCATAAGGCGCTTTCCTCTTCCGAGGATTGGGATGGATTGAGTGCCAGCGTCTACTGCCGCGTTATCTGTTGTTTTCTTAAATGATCCCGATACCAACAACTCCTTATCGTTAACCAAATGAGAGGCGCCGCAGTTGTCAAACAATGTACAGTTTGACAATGGGTGCAAGCCATGATCGGAAGTGGAGTAAGTGCTGTAGCTGTTGAATATCGCACTATGGAATGGGTACTTCGGAGCACTTGAGTTGGTTGTACCAGATGCCGACTTACTGTTGGCATTGTTTGGCTTTGAGGTATCACCGGGGTCCTTGACATATTCGAAACTAGTGATGATGATCACCCCATTTTTCTTGAGTTGTACCTTAACGCTGTTCCACTTGTTGTCTTGGAATCTTTGCCAAATTGTTTCGGAATACTTCTTTCCGGGTACTCTTACTGGTTTTTCCATCGGCGACTTGCCTCCGATGACAACCCAAAGAAGTTTCTTACAGTCTGTTGGGGCCCAACGATGTTTCCATATTACATCTCTCTGGCATGGGCAAGCATGACCTCCTGCAGCAGCGGCTTGGGTGTTCCGATTGTTTGATGAATTTTGTCCGCCCTTATTGTTTGAATTATTGGCGGTGCCACCTGAGGTATTGGCATTGCTGGTTTCGGTTGTGGCGAATACGGATGCACCCCCGCTCTTAGCAGTGGTCTAATTGTTCTCAACAATTAAGGAGTAGAGTTTTGCAACTTCAGGTAAAGTCGAAAAAGGCTTCCCGCGATTTTCTTTTGAGATGATTTTATTGATCTCCGCCTGGGCGAAGGTCGGGGCGTAAACTTTGCCGACGTCTCTTAGAAAATCGAGAGTCGCCGACGATCCTTCAATTTCGGCGATCTTATACTCGACTCCTGCATAATATGCATCTTCCCACTGGGTGTACCACTTGAGAATCACTGATGAAACGTATGGCGCGGGTTCGAATTTGTTGGGATACGGTTCGAGTGATCCATTTGGAAATTTCCCGCATGCTTGCTTGTTTAGTGGACCAAGATTGGTATTCATCCTTGTATTTCATGATGTTTGATTCAGCCATAACGCGTGCAGTGTCCAAACTGATTGGAGTTGGTGTGGTAGGTCTTGGTCTTATTGGCCTGACTGGTTGATTTGGCTTATTGTTATCCGGAAGAGGGGTGTTTGCTGCTTGGTCAAGTTCCCATTGTTCGACTTCCACTTCGTGGGCCAAATTGTGTTTTGTGTTGAGGACTTCGGAGATCTCGTAGGCTGTCATCGGGATCTCTGGTTTTTGATTGTCGATGTGGGCGACATCGTCTTTGTCAGGATTTACATCCTTCCAGACTGAGTAGGTGCGGGCATAGTCCGAAAGAGCTTGAGACCATTTGCGATAGTTGTCGGCGGTTCGGAGCATGATCGTCGCTGATACGCTTCGTTCCTGAAGACTTTGAATAAGGTCGTCCATGATAAATGTTGATGATTGTGTGTGAAATATAATGTGGGTGGTATGAATAGTATGAATTTTTGTGAAATAGAAATAATAAGTAGAAGTGTAGAATTTTCAGTCGGTTGACGATGTGTAGTTTATGCAAAAGCCTTTGATGACTTTATAAGTGAATCCTATTGCTTAAACGCAAACCGGGCTCATAACTATTATATACTAAAAGTTCACAAGAAAAAGTGATTGTATTAAAAATGATCTTTAAATTTAGTTAAATCGGAAAAAGAGATTTTTATATAGATAATTATTAAATCGACCGTGATATAAATCATCGTCGGGAATCCGACGATCGGATTTCCGATGATAGTCGTCGAAAACCTTTCATTGAATAATCGTACAATGCACGGTCTATAACGATTGTAATAGTATTTTTGTCATAATATAATAATAAATATTATTTTTAATATTTTGAAAAATATTTATATCTTTATATCTTTATATTTTATATAAAAATATTTATAACTTTTCTTTTTTTGATTTTTTTAAATAATATTATTATTTTATTAATTATTTTATTAATTATTTTTAAATATTTTTTAATAAATTATTAATAAAAATTTGTAAAGTTTAAAAAAATTTAAATTTTTTTTAAAATATTAAATATAAATTATTTAATAATAATTTTGATTTTGTTAAATTTTATAATAATATTATTATATAATATTATAAATTTTAAAAACTTAATTTTTTTGTTATTAAATATATATTTTTTAAATTTTGTATAAAATTTGTAAACAATTAATTTTTTAAATATTTAATAAATTGCTACGGTAGATTTAGAAGAGTGCCTGAGATCTCAGGCTGCGCCTGAAATATTAAGCACCTCTCTTCGTTAAATCGTACAGCCGTACGGCTGTATTATCTATCTTACGTATATAAAGGGCTTCGCTCTTTATAGATGTAAAAGTTTTTCAACAATATATTACATTTCAATATCGATGCTTTAGCATCGTGATATAAATATTATTAATATATTATTAAATATTTATTAAATAAATCAATATATTATTAAAATATATTATATATATAATATTTATTAATTTTATAAAAGTTTAATTAATATAAATTTAAAAAATAATAAAAATATTTATAAAATTGAAAAATATGATTAAATATTCGAATTATTTATAATAAATATAAAATATTATTTTTTATTTATTTTTTATTCGAATTTGAATTTAATAATATATATTTTTTAAATTTAATTTAATAAAAATAATATTTTTTTATAGTTAATTAAAAGATTTATTAATCAAAAATAAAAATGTTTAATTTTTTTTTAATAATTTAGTTTAGTTTTTTATAATTAATATATAATTAATAGTTTTTATTTTTTTTTTGAAATAAATATAATTAAGATTTTAATAAAGTTTATTGAATAATAAATTTATTTTTTTGATTAATATTTTTTTAAATATTTTTTTAAAATTAATAATTTTTTTTTAAAAAAATATATATTAAATTTTATAAAAAAATGATATTTAGTTTTAATTTAATTTAATGTTTTATTAAATAATAATTAAATAATAATTTGTTTTTTTTTAAAAAAAAAAGTTTATTTTAAATTTTTATATTTATTTGAAATAATAAAAGTTTTTAAAATAAAGATTTTATATTTTGTTTATATTATTTTAAAGTTAAATATTTAATTTAATTATAAAATGAAAGTTTATATTTTTTTATTTATTTTTTAATAAATCTTTTATATTAAAATAATTTTAAAAATTTTTAAATTAAATTGAAAATAAAATTTTATTAATTATTAGTTGATTTTAAGGTTTATTATTTTTAATTATAAAGAATTTAGAATTATATTTATATAAAAAAGATTTAAAATAATTAAAATAAATTAATAAATATATATTTTTTTATTTTTTAATATATTTATTGTTTTTATAGTAAATTAATAATTTTTATAAACAGAAATATAAATTTTTAATGTAAATATTAAAAGTATATTTTTTTTAATATAAGTTTTTAATTTTATTTGATATATTTATTTTATTAAATTATATTAATTTGAGTGTTTAAATTGATAAAGTAATGGAATATTATTGATTAATATTTTCATTTAAATATAATAATAATAATATATATTTTTTTATTTTAATTTAAAATTATAAAAATATTTAAAATAATTATTAGATTTTATTATTTTTTTATTAATATGTTTTATTATTTTTTTATTAAAAAGGTTTAATGTTTTTTTGTTAATATAGATTTGTTTTTTTTTAGAATAGTTTTTTTTAAAATGTTTTTTTTGATAATATTAATATTTAGATGAATTTTTATAATTAGTAGTATAATAGTTTAATTATGAATATTAATAATATTTTAATAATTTTTTTTAATATTTTTAATATTAGATTTTTTTTATTAAATAACTTCTTTATATAATTTTTTGATTT
>JANPYM010000019.1:483355-536084 GCA_025890175.1 Ciborinia camelliae
TTTTGTTTTTTATTAAAAAAAATATATTTCAATTATTTTTATTATAATTTACAAAACGAAATATATTAATTTAATATATAAACTTTATAATATTAAAAAAATTATTATAATTATAATATTTATTTTTTTTAATATAAATATAATTTTAACAAATTTATTAAATATTTATTAATATTTTATAAATTATTTTTTATTTATTTATTAATTATTAATTAATATATATAAATATATTTTTCGTTTTTAATTAAAAAAATTAAAAATATAAAAATCGAAAATATATCGAATTTTAATTTAAATAATAAAAATTTATTAAAAAAAAAAACAAAAATCTTTATTTTAATTATTTTTTTTATTTCTTTTGCTTTTACAAAAAAAAAAAAAAAAAAATTATTATAAAAAATAATAAAAAAATTATTTTAAAAAATAATACTTTTATTTAAAATATTTTTCTTTATTTTTTAAAAAAAATTTAAATTTTTAAAAAATTAAATTCCAAATCGTTTTTTAATAAAAATTAATAAAAAAACAATTTTTTTAAATCAAAATTTTTAAAAATCAAATTTTTTTAATTATTTTCAAAACTTTTTAATTTTTAAATTATTTATTTTATTTTAACTCCCCATAATTTTTCGAATATCAAATAATCAATATATACTTTTTTTTTTTCGAAATATAAAATTTATAAATTTTTTCAAAATATTATTTTTAATTTTTTTTTATTTTTTAATTTTAGTTTTTTTAATAATATAAATATAAATATAAATAAAAATATTATTATTTAATAAATAATTAGTTTTTAATATATATTAAAAATTAATTATTTTTTTTTTTAAAATTTCAATTTTTCAATTTTATTTTATTTTTTAATAAAAACTTATTATCAAATATTTATTTTTTATTATTGATTAATAATAATTCTTTATTTAAATTTTATATTTTTTATAAATTTTAATAATATATTATTAAAAAAAATTAATATATATATAATTTGTTTTATTAATTTTTAAAACTTTTTTTTAATAACAATTTAAATATTATTAATAAAAATAATTCTTTTTATTTAAAATTATTAAATAATAATAAAAAAAATATAAAATTTTTTAATAATTTAATAATAAAAATAAATAAATTTTTTTTTTTATATTTTTTTTTTATAAATATAATTTTATTATTAATTAATCAATAATCTTCAATTTTTAATTATTAAATTTTATAATAATATATAAATCTTTATAATTATTTCGATTTATAATATTTTTATAATAATATACAAATTATTCGAAATTATTTTTATTTATAATATTTTTATAATAATATACAAATCATTTAAAATTATTTTTATTTATAATATTTTTATAATAATATACAAATTATTTAAAATTGTTTTTATTTATAATATTTTATTTATTTTCATTAATATTATATTAATAAAACTTTTTTATTAAAATAATTATTTAGAATTATATCCAAATTTCAAAGATTTTTTTTTAATTTCTATATATTTTTTAATAAAATATAATCTTTTTATTAAATTAAATATTATATTCTTTTTTCTTTTTTTAATATATTAAAATTTTTTTTATTTTATATTTTAATTTTTTTTTTATTTTTTTAAATAATAATGAGTTAATAATACTTTTTTTTTTATATTATAATTTTAATAAAAAAATATAAAATATATTATATATTTTATAAATAAAAAATAATTTTAATTTATATAATTATTTATTTAAAATAATATTAATAATTATAAATAATTTTATAAATTGTTTTAAAATTTTTTTTTTAAATTTTAATTATTTAATATTCTTTATATTAAATATTATTAAATTATTAATATTAAATTATTAATATTCTATTAAAATATTTTTTTAGATTTTTTTTGTAATTACTTTTTATCAAAATTCTTTAAACTTTTTTTATTTCTTTATTAAAATTTTGATTTTTTTATAGATTATTAATGTTTTTTCTTTTATATTAATATTTTTATTAATATAATTAAATATAAATTAAAAATTATATATTATCTTAAATAAAATCTTTTTTATTATATTATACTAATTAATATTATATATAAATTCTATTAAAAATAATAATAATATTTAATTATTTTATTTTTAATTTAAATAATATATAATATAATATATAAAATTTTGATTTTATTATTTAATTTATTTATCAATTTGAAAATAAAATATTATTAATAATTTTTAATAAATATAAAAATAAAATATTAAATTTTTTCAAAAATAATTTACAAATTATAATTTTTTATTTAAAATAATACTTTTTAATATATTAAAATCTTTAAATATATATATAAATAATATTTTTATTAATTTGAATAAATTAATAATTTTAATAATAAATATATATTTTATTAATTTTATAAATTTATTAATTATTGTTGAGAGTAGCCAGGGCCGTATGAGCCGTACGGACCGCGAAGCGGGCCGTAGGCCTAATACGGCTTAGCGCCCTATCTTAAGCTTAAATAGCATACAAGGTTCAACCTTAGTTCTATAGTAATTTCAAACACATCACACAACTTGCACCTTCACGTGATCTACCTAATTTCAACAATTATTATAAAAATTATATTATAAATATATTTTTTAATTTTTAAAAAAAATAAATTTATAATAAAATTTATAATTATTTTTTTTTAAAATTTTATAAAAAAAAAAAATATTTTTAATTTATTATATAATTAATAATATTTTATTATTAAATATTAATATATTTTTTAATATTTTTTTTTATATTTTATTAAAAATATTTTTTTTTAATATTTTTAATATTTTTTTTATATTTTAATATTTTTCTATTAAATTATTATAATAAACCTTTAAAATCTTTATTTTTATAATAAAATTTAATAATATAAAAATAATTTTATTATAAATAATTGTTTTTTTAATATTTATTTATTATAATAAAATATTTTTAATAAATTTTTATTTTTATTTAATATATTTTTTATTTTTTATAAATTTGTTATATTTTTATAATTATAATAAAATATTTTTTATAAATTTCAATATAATATTTAATATTATTTTGTTTTCAATTATAATATTAATTATTTAACAAAATATTGATTATTTATAATCAATCTTTATTAATAATTTTTTTAAATTACAAAAAAATAAATAATTTTTTTTTTTTAAAAAAGATTTATAATATTTTGCAAAAATAATTATTTTATATTTAAACAATAATATATTTTAACCAAAATTATTATATTTTTTAATTTATTTTTTATTATTAAAAACATTTTATTATTATTTTTTGAATTATTAAAATAATCCAATTACCTTAATAATTTATTCGCTAAATTTGATTTTTTGATTTTATATTTAATTTTAAAATTATATATAATAAATACTTCAACTTATTTAATTTATTTATTATTTAATTTTTTTTTAATTATAAAATATTAAAAATTATTATAATCTATTTTTATAATAATAATATAATAATTATCTATAATATAATATTATTATTTACAAAACATAATATATATTACCAATAATTTCTAATTATAAATTATATAATATTATTTTACAAAATTTAATTTTTTAAAATAAAATATTACAAAATATTATTACAATAATTCTTCTAAATCAGATTTTTTTTTAAATAATTAAAAAAATATATATTCTAAAACAAATTCCAATATATTTATTTCAATTATTATTTTAAAATTTAATTAAAAATATTACAATATTAATACAATAATAAATATTATTTTTAATATTTCGAAAAATATTTATATCTTTATATTTTATACAAAAATATTTATAATCTTTTTTTTTTTGATTTTTTTAAATAATATTATTATTTTATTAACTATTTTCAAATATTTTTTGATAAATTATTAATAAAAATTTACAAAATCTAAAAAAACTTAAACTTTTTTCAAAATATTAAAAATAAATTATTTAATAATAATCTTAATTCTATTAAATTTTATAATAATATTATTATTTAATATTATAAATTTTAAAAATTTGATTTCTTTGTTATTAAATATATATTTTTTAAATTTTATATAAAATTTATAAACAATTAGTTTTTTAAATATTTAACGAATATTATTAATATACTATCAAATATTTATTAAATAAATTAATATATTATTAAAATACATTATATATATAATATTTATTAATTTTATAAAAATTTAATTAATATAAATTTAAAAAATAATAAAAATATTTATAAAACCAAATAATATAATTAAATATTTAAATTATTTATAATAAATACAAAATATCGTTTTTTATTCATTTTTCATTTAAATTCAAATTTAATAATATATATTTTTCAAATTTAATTTAATAAAAATAATATCTTTTTATAATTAATTAAAAAATTTATTAATTAAAAATAAAAATATTCGATTTTTCTTAATTATCCAATTTAATTTTTTATAATTAATATATAATTAATAATTTTTATTTTTTTTTAAAATAAATATAATTAAAACTTTAATAAAACTTATTAAACAACAAATTTATTTTTTCGATTAATATTTTTTTAAATATTCTTTTAAAACTAATAATTTTTTTTTTAAAAAAATATATATTAGATTTTATAAAAAAATAATATTTGATTTTAATTTAATTTAATATTTTATCAAATAATAATCAAATAATAACCCGGTTTTTTTTTTAAAAAATCTATTTCAAATCTTTATATTTATTTAAAATATCAAAAACCTTTAAAATAAAAATTTTATATTTTATTTATATTTTTTTAAAACTAAATATTTAATTTAATTATAAAATCAAAGTTTACATTCCTTTATTTATTTTCTAATAAACTTTTTGCATCAAAATAATTTTAATAAATTTTAAATCGAGTTAAAAGCAAAGTTTTATCGATTATTAATCGATCTTAAAATTCATTGTCTTTAATTATAAAAGGCTTAGAATTGTGTCTATATAAAAGAAATTCAGAATGACCAAAGTGAACTAATAGATATATATCTTTTTATTTTTTAATATATTCATTATTTTTATAATAAACCAATAATAATATATTTTTTTTTATTTGAACCTAGGGTTGTAGAAATATTTAGGATAACTGTTGGGTTTTATTGTTTTTTTATTAATATATTTCGTTATTTTTTTGTTAAAAAGATTCAATATTCTTTTATCGATATAAATCTATTCTTTTTTCGAAATAATTTTTTTCGAAATATTTTTTTTGATAATATTAATATTTAAACAAATTTTTATAAATAATAATATAATAGCTTATTTATTAGTATTAATAATATTTTATTAATCTTTTTTGATATTCTTAATATTAGATTTTTTTTATTAATTGGTTTTTTTATATAGTTTTTCGATTTAATTTTATTTTGATTTTAATGGATTTTATTAATATAACGTTTTTATTGTTTTTTTATAATTTATAAAAAAACTAAATGGGATTTAAATAATATAATAAAATATTATATATTTTTTTAAAATAATAATTTGTAATATTAATAAAATAATATATTTAATTAATGTTTTTTAATTTATATATTTATTTTATAAATTTTTTTTAAATTTTAAATTATCAAAAAGATTTAAATATTCTTTTATTTATATTAAAACAAAAATTAGTAAATAATTATTTATAATATATATTATTTATTTTATATTTTATATTTTTTTTTAAATTGTTTAAATAAAAAACAAAATTATTTATATTTTATTTTAAATATTATTTAGTTTTTAATATTCAAATAATTATTATATATTATCAATTCCTTTTATTTAAAATTATATTATATATATATTTTTTAAATTTCGTTTATATAATATTGTTCAATTAAGTTATATTAACAAATCAATATTATATTATTAAAAAACATTTTTCAAAATATTATATTATATAATTTATTTTTTAAATATTAATAAAAAAATAATATTTGTTATTATTTCAAAATATTATTTTAGTTTAAAAAAAATAAATTTTTATTTAAAAAATGTTTACTTTTTTATATTGAAATAATTTTTAAAGTTTTGAAGGTTTAATATTTAATTTGAAATAAGTAAATAGTGTATTATTAAAAATCATTAATATTTTAATAATTTTTTATATTTAAATAAATTGGGTTATAATTTTATTTATAATTTTTATATTATTTTTTATATTTTATATTTATTGTTTTAAAATATTATAAAGATTTTTTTTTAAAAATTTTTTAAACTTTGAAAAGGGATTTGTGTTTTGTTGGTGTGTATAAAATTTATTGATAATATTGTTTTATATATTATCAATTTTAATATTTTATTAAATAAATATAAAAATATTTTTTATTTTTAATATTATTTTAAATATTATTAATTTAATTAATAAATTATTTTTTAAATAAAATAAAAAAAATTATTAAAATAAAAAATACAAAAAATTAATTAGATTAATAATAGTTTTAAAATTTTTTATTATTTTTTAAATAAAATTTTTATTATTTTTTAAATAATTAATAATATATTATTAATTACTATTTAAACAATAATATTTTATTTAATATAAAACTTTATAAATTTTTAAAACTTTTTTTGTTTAATTATATAAATTTGTTTTGTATATATTAATATTTTACGAATTAAATATTATACTAAAGATTCGTTATCGATTAACATCAAACACTAACAATTACCAATACATTAGCTTCAAGTCTAAATTCTATGCCCAAATATTTCTTTTGTTTTTATTGCCTTTAGATCCGTAATAAATTCTTTATTTCTTTTAATTATTTATTATTATTTTTTTTAATTATTAATTATTAATTTTCTTTATTTTTTATTATTTATTTTTTTTATTAATTTTTTTAGTTATTTCTTATTTATTTTATTTAATTTATTTAATTTATTTATTTTATTTATTTTATTTATTTTATTTATTTTATTTATTTTATTTATTTTATTTAATTTATTTAATTTATTTAATTTATTTATTTTATTTATTTTATTTATTTTATTTATTTTATTTATTTTATTTAATTTATTTATTTTATTTATTTTATTTATTTTATTTAATTTATTTAATTTATTTAATTTATTTATTTTATTTAATTTATTTAATTTATTTATTTTATTTATTTTATTTAATTTATTTAATTTATTTAATTTATTTAATTTATTTAATTTATTTAATTTATTTAATTTATTTAATTTATTTATTTTATTTATTTTATTTAATTTATTTATTTTATTTATTTTATTTATTTTATTTATTTTATTTATTTTATTTATTTTATTTATTTTATTTATTTTATTCGTAGGGTTTATAGGGTTCGTAGAGTTCGTAGGTTTATAGAGTTTGTAGGTTCGTAGGGTTCGTTAATCGTAAAATCACTTATAGCTTTTTAACCATATATTTTATAATTAATTTAATTAGATTATTGAATACTAGATATAAAGATTGTAATCAATATTTTATATTTTAATTTTATTTTATTAATTGTTAAAAGAAGTGTATTAATTTTAAAAGATTTTTGAAGAAATATACGTGATATTTTAAAATAATGTTTTAATTGTGTATAGATTATTTGTAGTTTAAGAATGTTTTATAATATAATATGTTGGATATAAAAAATATACTTGTAGTATTTATAACTAAATTATATGTTCATCATAGATTTCGATGAGGTCGAAGCAGTTGAAGCAATTGAAGCAGCCGAAGCAATTTGAGCAAGTCATCAGCAGTATAGATGAAACAAGAACCGCGTTTACTGGGACCGATTGCGTGCGGTTTAGATAGTGCTTGTGCTTGAACATTGAAATACGGATTCTTTCAGCTCGTCAAAGTGGCACTCACATATTCCAGATCCACGCCGTGTTGATTTTGCCGTCATGGAAGACCCTGAAGCTCAGCAAGATACCACCTCCATGGTGCTGCTCATGGCGACCAATACCCCTTTCCGGTATACGCCTCCAAAGTAACCAAAAAATCCCCGACAATTAGAGAGATTGCTGGCGTGATGCAATGAATTTGGTTGATCCATTCTACAGTGCAGCTGCGTTACATTTTGATAATCTCTTTGAAAGATACGGAGCTCCTGTCTATGTATTGAACTTGGTGACTGTCCAAACCTTCAGCACACAAGCTGGGGAGAGCACGGCACACCGGGGAGAGAAGAAGGCTGAGTCCTGAACAATCACGAACCTGAACGGATCGGATAGACCGGACGATTTTCGGTGTTTGTTTTAAATTTCGATTTTAAAAATTATATTTAAAAGATTAAAAACGAAAAATAAAAATTATCGAATCTTTATTTTCAAATCAAATTTTTTAAGATTTTGGATAGTATATTTGGTAGGGATTTTTCGCTATTTTTTATTATAATGAAGAAAAAGTTATGGTCTGCTGACTAGGGCGAATCTGATACAGCCAACAAAAATACGCACATTCCAAAAGAATGTAGTATCCTAAAACCGAACATGAGAGACTTTCTTCTTGATACTCAAAATTGTCGAGGCTAATGGGACTCTCTCGCGAACCTATTGAGAGAGCCTTCAGTAGCTTTTGCGAAATGCATTCGTGTTCCATGGATATGAGGGTGACGTTATAGATGAGTATCGGCAAATGCATGATCAAAGGCTTACGAAGTGGTACACAGGGTGCCATATTATGGAGCGCGAGTCATTTCGAAGATAATATACTCACCTCTATCTCTGACGCAGGGTATCAACAAGATGATCGCAATCGTCTGGGGAAAATTAAAGATGTGTTTGGCACCTTGGCTACGGAGAGGGGTCCCTTGGGGGCCCTGTCCACCCACATAACATCTATATAACACCCACCCTCTTTTACCAGTACACCAAGCACAACCTAAGCTCTCAAGCACAGCGCATCAGCAAAACACCAAAGATTACGATCATACGATCGGAATTCTTCTGTCACTGGTTGCGCCACTGGATCTGTGGCTATGTGAATGTCTTCGGCGTCGTGTCTGCTCCTCGGGTCTGCTGAAAGGTGGATATTCGCCGTATTTGTTTGGGACACTCCTCCTCCCCTTTTCCCCACCCCCCTTCCTTCTTCCTCCTTCCTCCTCCTTCCTCCTCTCCCTGATAACTCTCGTGAGCCCGAATATCTCTCCCTCCCGACACGCTTGATATCCCAAACTGCATTGCAGCACCAGGCATATGTTGCTATGTACAAACTCCAGAACTCAACCAAAAAGTAATTTCTGGGCTCGGCGGCGGAATTAGGTAGGAACACCAAACTGAGAGATATATTTGGGTCGACAAAAGGTATGACTCGAATTATGCTCCGAAATTATGAATCGAAAATGTTGCAAGCCTGGCATAGGTTACAATAATACCTCCATCCACTTCCCTCCTTTCATCAACAAATTTGCTTGACTCTGCTCCAACGGAATCATGAAATACTGGGAGAATTTGACGATTTGATTATTCCCTTCTGCACCGATCCCGAGATTCCACCACCGACAAGTTCAATGATATCGATGTCCTCAACCTTCAACCCGGCGTCGGCCAAAGCTTGCTCGAAGCTGGGTCGACACAGCGAGGAGCTCAGGTGAGAGATATCGGAGAAGTATCTGGTTGACGATGAATGTCAGCGCTCGAGACCCGGCTTGTAATGCAATTAAAAGGGATGCTGATTTTGACAACAGATTTCCATTAAACTAACTCACTAGAGTGCTACTACCATGTAAACAAAAATGATTACACAAGGATTTTGAACCTACCTTAGGAATTTTAGAAGATTTGGTAGTATAATGGGCAATGCATCTCGCCATAAAGTGCAGGAATTTTTATAAGCAGGGCTCGAAACTTCCCCTCCATTGCATGCCACCGAATCTTCTTTTCCCTTATGGAAATATGAATACCGGTTCTGTATTCATAAGGATGAGAGCTCTAACACATCACTTTTACAGGAGTTTACAGGAGTTTACAGGAGTTTACAGGAGTTTACAGGAGTTTACAGGAGTTTACAGGAGTTTACAGGAGTTTACAGGAGTTCATAGGAGTTTATAGGAGCTTATAGAAACTAGCAAAAGTTTATAAAAAGTGGCAGAAGTTTACAGTAAGTGATAGGAGTTAGTCTATAGAAACTAGCAGAAGTTCACAGGAGTTTATAGGAGTTTAAGTCCTTGATATTCTGTCAGAAAGTCATGATCGCGTCGAGCTGAGTACATATAAGAATATTCCGGACGGAGAGAGGGCGCCTGTCCGCCTGTCTGCAAATATGATCCGTAGTTTCTCAGAACCACCGCCCGCTCTGAATCCGAAAGATAATCACAATGTATCGACGGTCCCCAGTCCCCTCCTTTCCACATTCATGGTTAGCTTTTGCTTATTTAGTGCTGGAGAGTTTTAAATATGAATTGTGTTCGGGTCCCTTTTCGATATTGTTTAACGAAACTTGAACAATAATAAAGCTAATGATTTTATATTATTATAGAATTTTAGATTAAAATTATAAATTTTATTGTTGAAAGATCTAAAAATTCCGGCAAAATGCGAAGTCCTACTATGTGGCTTGGCATATTCGGTGGGGGAATGTTCACAGCGTTCCTTATGATGTACCGGGTCTTCGATAATGGTTTCGGGTTGGGGTACACCTTCAATGCCCATAAGTTCGGTCTCGATCAAAAGTGATGAAACCAAAGCTCACACGAGACTGTGGCAACGATGGATCAGTGAGGGCCTTGGCAAAAACCTGGAACGTCAAACATGTTGTAAGGACTTCTTGGGTAAAAGATTAACCTCTTTTGGCGTTCATCAGTGACATATGTGTAATCATTTTCAGTCTCGGCTGGAATGTCAGTAACGCCTGAGCCTGCAAAGAAGCCTGAGCCGGCCGAAACGTCTGGTACGAAGGATTAATTGGCAGAGGAGCTGGCTAGCAAACCGCGAGATGCAAAGTACAAGGCAAAAGCTATGGATAAATCCATTTCGGTCAGACTCGTGAATGTTGTCGATGGAGATGATGAGGGAGAATTGGACCAAGGGAGTTGAGTTACTGAAGGAGCAGGGGACAATACCGAGCAGTACCAAGCGTACTCGGTAGACACTGGACACTAGACAGAAATTTTCTCTTTGTTTCTTCTCTATTGAATCGCTTTCAAACCTTTGTGGGCAAGCTATTTCTCAATCTTTGACAACAGCGAGCACCTGATAGGTACTTTGCAAGAGTACTCTATAGTGGACAACCTATGGAGTCAATTCACGGTGACATGGATTGGGTACCTCTGAAGTCTTTATTGGCAATTCTAGTAGGTAGCTGAAGGGTATGTGATGGATGGGTGATGCGAAGGCGTTGAAGAATGCGTGAAGCCAACTTTACTGTGTCCTCAATGCACGGAGAGATGCCTCAGAAGGCTAAGAAAACCTAAATCCAACCACGTGTACAGCCGGCTTTCCAATATCGGTAAACATCTGATGGTCACGAATTCTAAGACCTTCACTTTCTATGTCAAACTGCACGGTTGGTGATAACAGTTGGTGGTAACTGGTGGGGGTAACTGTTTGGTCTGGGCCAAGACGAAATTGGCGATGATGAGAATTGAGAATAATTGATGGGATTTGTGGAATGAATAACATTTTTCCTATTATGATTACAGTATAAAGAGAAGTGAGAACAAAACCCTCTAGATTCTGATTGCGGCTGCTGCGGCTCGTGTCGAACTTCATTCTTTTTGTCCTCTTCTTCTTTTTCTTCTTCTTCTGCTTCTCCTGCTTCTTCCTTTTCTACTTTCTTTCCTTCTGCTTCTTTCTCCTCTGTTCCATGTTCTCCTACACCTTCTATCATTCTCCCTTCTAACCTCTCCTCTCAATTATCGAGCGCGCCCTTTCCCCCCCCTTTCTCTCCATCAACTATGGAGTAGGCTTTGAAGAGATTTGCGTTCAACTCAAATATATGGGACGAGGGTATCCATTATTCTTAATCTATGTATTTCTGCCGTTGGCCGAAAGCATATTTGAGAGAAGCAGTTATGATCTCGACCAATTTATCGGGAAAAGATATTCGAGGGTTAATATCCGGAATTGGATTCGGAAGTTGAGGTCTAAGAGCACTCGGAAAAACTTAAGAATCAATTTCAATGGAAATATTATGAAAAATATTTTTTAAAATTTATATAAAAAAATATTTTAAAAAATAATTAATTTAAATAATTTATTAATTAAAAATTTAGTATTTATTATAAATTATTTATAAAAATTATTATATTAAAATATAATAATAATATATAATGTTTTATTATTATTATTAAAAATTAAATTAAAAAAAAATTGATTTAATATATATCCCTATTTTTTATAATAATTAAGTCCCCTACCCTACTTTCCGGCCTCCCCTGGTTTCCGGCCATCTATTTACATCAAAATCAATCATTTTGAAATATTTATATATTAATAACCAATAAATATTATTAATCGAAATTTGAAAGAAAGATTTTATATATAACTATTAGCTTGTATACAAAATTTTAGAATTTTAACAATTTTTTATAAAAAGTTATAAATGTTTTTAATTTAAATTTTCGATTTTTTTTAAATTCGCTAACAAATTAAATTTTTTTTTTAATTAATTTGTTAGTAAAATTTAAATTATAAATAAAACATTATTTACAAATTATAATATATATAAAAAATATATTTTTAGAAATTTGAAATTATATAGATTTAATAAAAATTTATAATTTATTTTTAATTATTTTTGTTAAAAAGTTATTAAAGTTTTTTATATTTTTAATTTTGTATATAATTTATATAAAAAAAAATTTAGAATTGAAATTTTAATTATTTAAAAACGAATTGATATAATTATTTGAAATTTTTTATATCAACTAATAATTATATATAGAATCTATATTTTAAATTTCAATTAATATAATCTATTGATTGTTGAATTTGTTACGTGGCTGGGTAGCATTAATCTATATATAGTATGATAGCTTCTAGATACTAATCTAGAATTGTACCTTTTATAGGTCAGTTGGCGTAGTGGTAAAGCTATCGACTTCATATCGTCACAGAATTATAAATACGTCAAAATCGCTATTTTTGGTGGGAAAGGGTGACCGGAAACCAGGGTAGGGGACTTATATATTAATATATAAATTTAGTTTAAAAATCAATATATAAAATATTAATATTTTTTATTTTTTAATAATTGAAATATTAAATATAATAAAAAAAATAATATTATAAAAACAAATATTATTTTAAAAAAATAAAAAGAATTATTGAATATTAATATTAAAAATTAAAGAAAATATTAATAATATTAAAATTAGTATATTTAAAATTAATTAATTCTTTAATTTTTATTTTAAATTTATATTATAAATACAAAATTAATATGTATAAATAATAATTCAAATATAAATTTGAATATTAATATTAATTAATTTAATATTTAAAAAATATAGAATTATTATTAAATATAATATATTTTAAGATTAATATTATTATAATTTAAATTAATATAATTAAAATATATTATTTTTAATATATATATATATATTTTATAAAAGAATATGTAGATTTGTAAATATAAAAATTAAAAAAGATTTGTTTAATATTAATAATATATTTTAATTATTTAATATTATATTAAAATTTATTTTAAAGAATAAATATAAACCTTCCCCTAATCATTTTTTTTAATATATTATATAATTATTAAAAAATATTTAGTTATATATTGTTCTTTTAAAACTAATATTATATTTAAATTAATTAATTTTTTAAGTAAATAAATTCTAGGGATTGTGACGATATGAAGTCGATAGCTTTACCACTACGCCAACTGACCTAAAAAGGTACAATTCTAGATTAGTATCTAGAAGCTATCATACTATATATAGATTAGGTTGATGCTACCCAGCCACGTAACAGGGATTAAATAATATTACAAAAAGATTTTAATATTTATAAAAATAAATTTATTTTAGGGTAAATTTATAAAAAAAATATATAGGAAATTAAAAGAATATTATAACTAAAAAAATTAATAATATTAAGAATTTATTTAAAAAATATAATATAATTATTAGATTAATATCCAGAATCTTTTATAATTAAAATTTATTAATTAAAAAATAATTAAAAAAATAAAGTTTATTATATATATATTATATTATTATTTGAAATATTATTATATTTTAATTTTTAAACTTTATATTTATAAATTAAATTGTATTATTTATTATATTTAATAATATTAGTATTATAAAAATTATTTAAATTTATTTAAAAAAAATTATATTAATAAAAATCGATTAATAAGAATTAATTAATGAAATTTTAGATCCATTAAAATTTTATTTTTTATTTTTATTTATATAATATTTTTTAATCAAATTAGTTATTATATTTAACAATTTTAATAAAAATTAATTATTTGTTTTTTTAATAATAATTTGTTTTAAATAAAATACATATTAAAATAATATTATAAAAATCTTTATTAATATATAAAACTTAAAAATATTATAATAATTTATATATATTTTTAAAATAAAAAATTAAAAAGATTTTTATTATTATTTTTTTATTTTAATTTTATATTTTAATTTTATTTTTTATTTATTATTAATTTATATATTAATTAAATAAATAATATTTTTTTTAATAATAATTTAATCATTCTTTATAATTGCTAAATTTCATAAAAAACACTAATTAAAATATATATTAATTTTCAATAACAATAAAATATAATATAATATATATATATTTTCCAACTTATATTACCTAGCCTTTTTTATTCCCCCTACATTTTTTAAATGTTTTTTGTTTTATTATTCCATAGGAATTTTTTTAAATCTTATAAATTTATTTTTTAAAATAATATTTTTTTTATTTTTTATTTATAATCTTTTTATATTTAAATTAATTTAAAATATAATTTATTAATTTAATACATTTATATTTACAAAATATATAAATCTGAAAAAGGAAATTATTGAAATTTATTATATTAATTATGATTTTATATAAAAAGTTTTCTTTTTATATTTATTAGAGATTTTTTAATTTATATATATATATTAATATAAATTATAAAAAAATTAAATTAATCTATTATTTATATACAAATTCCATACCACTTATTTAAATATTTAATTAAAATTATTATATTAATAAAAAATTATATAATTTGTTGAAGTTCAGATCACGATGAAAAGGTTCATGGAATTAAGAGTTGATTGATTGATTGTAGAATCTAGGTTCTATAGAAAAGAGCTCTTAAATAAGCAATATTGCTAGTCTGAGGCTGTACTAAACAACCGTACTAACGACGACTTTCAATATAATTTAATATTAAAATCTATAAATTAATATTTTAATATTATTATTTCTTTATTAAATATATAATTTCAATTTCTATAATCTATATATTTATTTATATATTTATTTATTCCCCCTAATCCCTATTAAAATATAAAAACAAACTTTATTTTTATTAAATTAGGGTTTATATAAATATTTTATAATTTTTAAAATTTGAAATAAATAAATTAAAAAATTAAAAATAAATTTATAATAATTAAAAAGTAAAAAAGAAAGAGATAGGAAAAAATATATAATATTATATATATTAAAGATTTTTTGAAATAATAATAATTATAAAAATATATTAAAAAATAATTACAAATTTATAAAGAATAATATTAGAAATAATATATTAACTATATACGTATAATATAATATTTATATTTATTATTAAAATTAAAATTTAAAAAAAGGACTTTTCAGATTTCAAGGAATAAAATAATATTAATAAATCTAATATAGAAAAAAATATGAATTCCTTAAATAAAGAAATTGCAACAATTAAATAATATAATATTAAATTAATAAATATATTAATTAAATATAATTAAATATTAATTTAAATTTAATATATATATTAAAAAATAAATTATATTAATTTTTTTCATTGATTATGTTGAGAGTAGCCAGGGCCGTATGAGCCGTAGGCCTAATACGGTCTAGCGCCCTATCTCAAGCTTAAATAGCATACAAGGTTCAATCTTAGTTCTATAGTAATATCAAATACATCACACAACTTGCACCTTTTCACGTGATCTCTACCTTTTCAACAGATTATAATTAATTTAAATTTTGAAATATAATTATATTTTGATTTTTGGATATTATAAAAATATTAAAAATATTAGAAAAAATAAAATCTTTATGTCACGCCAAGGCCCCTGCCTAGTATGTCAGTCACGTGATTGATCATGTGACCACCATGGTCACATGATCTACGTCTATATTAGATAGTGTTTTTTCCAAGAGAATCCTTTCCTCTTCAGTATAGTTCTTTTATTAGATTGTATATCTACGATTTCACCTCTATAATTCTATGTGACGCGTATAACACTTTAAAAATTAAATGGGTTAAAGATATTATAAATAAATTTTTTTTTTCCAATATTTCAATTTTTTTATCAATATTCTTTTATTAAATATATTATATAATATATTATATATTAATTTTTATATATAAGATATATTTATACTCTATATTATTATCTTATAAAATATTTAATTATTAATAACAAATTATTTAAAAAAGATTAATAGTAGCATATCAAAAGATCATCTACAAATCCCCCCTTCCCCCCTTCCCCCCTTCCCCCCTAAAAGAAATGTCAGGCAGATGCCACACGAATGTATGTTGGCGCAAGCGCATCAAATCGTAAGTTCCCCTCATGAAAATGGAAAAGCTTGGACCCGACTGGACCAACCTTCCGCTTTCTGTCCAATCATACTGCCCACCAAGAGTAATCCAGCGCAATTTTTTCGTCATGACTTCCAGGTAGTTTAGTTCTTGATCCAGAACTCAGAGACTTGAAAGGGGGAGATGAAGGGAAAAAAATGTAGGGAAAAAAGGATTGGAAAATTGTAAGGAAGAATTGCGCAATGATCGCCTGTCTGTTTTTCCATACTGGATCATCAATTCAATCATGAGCTGTTAAATCTGCATGTTTCGCGGATCGCTTTCATATCTTACCATTTTCGCAATCGTAACTACTAGGTACAACATATATGAAATGCCATCTGGCTTGAAATTGAAGAGTACTTCCAACCGTCCAAGCAGGGAACGTCGCTCAGCCTCGACAGCTCAATCGCATATTCACCTTGTGTCTCAGCGACCGAGCATCCCTCGAAGAGTCTAGAAAATGGGCCACTTATAATATCATCAATTTATTGTTCAAGACCTACTTCAAACTAAACTCTATAGGGTTATCGAGAAATATTCTCAATGCTATTCACACAGAAGATGGAGCCGATTCTATGGATGTGGATAAGAAAAAGAAGACAAACGCGCGCAATGCAAGTGTTCTAACATCCACCCACCCTGGGGAAACTCTTTAAAGGGGTTACCGGGAAAGAACGACGAACAAACGCGTTGTTTGTTTGTAGCGTGGGGAAATCGGCGATGTTTCTGTCCACTTTCGATACTGATACTTAGGTACCTCTGGATTAGAGAATCTTAACCAAAATCTCTTTAGAAAACCTCTAATAAAGCACCTTTCCGAAACCGAGATTTGGGGGGGAATATATCATTTCAACGGTTTACTGTCGGCGAAACTTTCAATAGGTATGGAAAGTGCGCTCAAACCCGGAATTATCAGCCGAAACTGGAAGTAGAGATAACCAAGGGATCGAGGCAGTGCCAATAGAGAATCACGCCCCGCACCCGAGAATAGAAATGGGAGGTGGTGAGATTCTGGAGTCCTGTCAAGTCCTCTGAAAAACATAGCCGGCCTCGATTCTCCACTTCGTCCACTCTTCCGACGTACTGTACTAGAAACACTTCGCCCACCAACGCTCTTTCTTGAAGATACACTCTTATTTTCGCCCGATATTCGTGACAAAAACAGACAAAATGCCCAAGGATGCGCAGCATAAGCAGTGGCTCGACGCTTACTACAACCAACAACCCATAAATCCTTCACTTCATGTTTGCATTCAACAGAAGATCACGGTAAAGAGTAATAGCACAAGTTTGCTCGCAAGAAATATAGAAACTTTGTAATTTCCTTGATGCCTTCATCCACAATTTTGATGTTGTATAGATATTCTTTTGAGTATGGCCGGTAAGCATGACCTGTAGTGTCTAGGCCAAGGAGATGTAGAAAGAACACATTCTTGTCTTGTCTCAAAAACTTATTACGCCTCTTGAAGAGTGTGTACAGGTTTTCAGAAGCTTGCAAGTACGTACAGTATATTTCTCCAATCCTCTAACCAATGGGAAGCTTTCGGAAACTAATAGTGGTATCTCTTAGTACAGTGTAGGCATCTAAATTTAAAGGTATTGTTATATATTTTCCTATGTAGGTTCATATGTATGTACATCAAAAGCTTCCTAGACACTCCCTCGAATAGTATTTTCCTTATGTGGACACCATCATGAGACATCCTATGATGCAAGTTGCCGTGATGGATGCCACTTCCAAGACTCCCTCCTGGATCCAACTGGAGAGTCTCGACTTGTTCTATTATCATTACTGAAAGTCAGATTAGAAAAAAGATCGATTCGGTATATACCCCTATTTCTTATGATAATTATATACTAATATATAAATTCAGCTCAAAAGTCGATATGTAGAATGTCGATATCTTTTATCTCTCAGCGGTTGGGGCACTGAATATAGTGAGAAGGATGATACTATGAAAGCAGATACTACCCCAGAGAAATGGGAGGAGTTACTGAATATTAGTACTAAAAATCGAAAAAAGTATCGATGGCATCAAAACCATTGTACTCAGAACTGGTCGATTCTCCAATTTTTGTTCCAAACCCGTACCGCGAGTGGTAGATACGCATATCATCCAAATAGTATATCCATTGCGAATGCGAAACCGATACCTGTGGATGATGATTCAGATATGGATTCGGATGCCGATATTGATCAATCTAGTACGAATCTAAGAGTACCGGCGACAGATGTACTACAACGGAAAAAGCATGCATCTGGTACCCAAAAGGTATGGAATTATTATCAAATATAACGTATTTCAATATTAATACTATTATAGCTCGAATCAATGCGACTGAAACGTACTGTTCCTAGTACATACGTATCTCCTGCGAGAAAAATACGCAGATCTGCGGGTACAGAAGTTAGAGAAGGTTTATCCGACATTAATAATACGTTTCAATCATTCAATACCATATTGAAACCTATTTTGAAGAACAAGCACGAACCTCCCCCTGATCATCCACTCCCTCTCTGGCATCAAGCATATTATATGATCGCTGAAAAGTACCCGGTTGCATACCGTTCTCTTGGAGCTAATGTCGCATTTAAACTAGTCGATTTTCTGCAAATACAAGTTCCGGGTATTAAACAGTGCTATGGGGAGATCTTGATGTTTATGGAAGTGGGTCCATTTCAGGGTGAGTTCGTGGAGAAAATATGCAGGGAACTGAAAGAACATCATGAACGGGAGGATCAGCGATATCAAGAATCCATTCGAGAGATACAGCATAATCATCGGATTAATGCCCGGAATCTTTTGCAACTGGAGTCTACTAATCGAGATGCGAACGATTAAAGAATGATTGGGGAGATGAAGTTTATTATATGTATATTGTACCACTACTTGAGGTATTATTGTATTTTAGTTTATAAGTTTTATGTTTATAGATCGAATCGCATCATTTATTGTACTTAACAATATTGGTATCATAAAAATCACTTGAACCCATTCAAAAAAAGATCATACCGGTGAGAATCGACCGGTGAGAATCGACCGGTGAGAATCGACCGGTGAGAATCGACCGGTGAGAATCGACCGGTGAGAATCGACCGGTGAGAATCGACCGGTGAAACTTTGGATCCATCAAAATTTCATCTTCCACCTCCGCCCACATAATACCCTCCAATCGAGCCAGCCGCTATACTTAGCAACCTCAATAGAAACTGATTATCCTTCTCATTAATAGTAACTCGTTTTGAATGGAATGCGCATTGAAGTAGCACTATAAAAATCCCTGTTAGTACGCACAAAACCCAAAAATATTATAATAATTCATACGTACTCTCAAAATGAGTGATCAAAAAAGCTTCCGCTGCTTCTTGAATAGCGGCAAGCGCATCACTTTTCCATCTCAGCTCTATATTCCTATTTTGACCCTTATCCATCGCCAACTCGCGTACTAATCGAGTGAATGGTGCTCTTTTCAACAATAATTCGGTCGTTTTCTGCAATCGCCGAATCTCACGAAGAGCAACGGCTAAAATATGTATTAGTTTTTGATAATAATGAAGTATAATATGATATGTACGTACTCCCCGGCTTGTATCGCCTGGCCCTCTTCACTACCCCTGCATTTTTCAAGTGTTTCCCGCTCTGTTGTCCCGCAGGAACCTTCTTAGATCTTGTAGATCTACCTTTTGAAACGGGTTTCTTTTTATTTCTTGCCCATAGTCCCTTCACACCTAGATTGGTTCGAGACATAATTCACTAATTTAACGCGTTTGTACTTGCGAAATACGTGAATCCGAAGGAGGAAACTATTGAAATTCATCATATTAGCCATGATTCTATATAAAGAACTATTCTTTTCCATACCTATCGGGGATTTATTGATTTATGCGTGCATGTTGATATAAATCATAAAAAAATCGAGTTAATCCACTGTTTGTGCGCGAGTTCCGTGCCGCTCGCTTAAACGTCCAATTAGAACCATCATATTAGTGGAAAATTATATAATCCGATGCCGAAACCCACAAATTAATATCTTAATATTATGATTTATCCATCAAACGCACGATTCCAACTTCCACGATCCACATACCCACCTACGTACCTACCTACCCCCCCTAATCCCTACTAAAATGCAAGAACAAGCTTCATCTTCATCAAATCAGGGCCCACGCGAATATTCTACGGTCCCCAAAACCCGGAATGAGCGAATCAGAAAATCGAAAATGAATTCACAACAATTAGAGAGTGAAAAGGAAAGAGATAGGAGAAAGCATGCAGTATCATACGCATTAAAAAAGCTTCGGAATAGTGACGATTATAAAAACGCGTCGGAAGATGATCGCAAATCCATGGAGAACAAAACTAGAAATAGTACATTAACTCTACGCGCACAGTATGATATTCATATTTATTATCAGAATTAATACTATCATGAAACTAACTTAATACAGAAAAGTATTGAAATCACTCGATCTGGTTCAATATAATGGTAGTCCCTGTTCTGAATCAGAATCTGAAGAAGAGGACTCTTCAGATTTCGAGGAATGGGATAATATTAGTGAATCCGATATGGAAGAGGATATGGATTCCTCAGATGAAGAAGTTGCGGCAGTTGAACAACGCGATATTGAACTGATGAACGTGTTAATCGAGTATAACCAGGTATTAATTCGAATTCAGTATATGTATCAAAAGGTGAACTATACTAATTTTTCTAGTCGGTTATGATCAATTCGGGCATCCCTGCATGGCTTAAGTCCTGGAGCACCGTTGTGTTTCGATTTTTGGATATTATGAAGGCATTAGAGGTGCCGGAAGAGATGGAATCTTCAAAAATTGAATGGGTTAAAGATACCGTAGATGGAAAAGAGTAAGTTTTCCAGTATTTCAATTTTCTCACCGGTATTTTCTCACCGGGCATATTATGTAGTATATCATATACTAATTTTTATATATAGGGTATACCTATACCCTGTACTACCACCCCATAAAGTGTTCAATCGTCGACAACGGGCTGTTTGGAGAAACCTTGCCTCGTGGGGATCAGATGAAGTTAAAAATGGTATGGATGATAAGGTAACTCTACCGGGACCTCAAAAATGGTGGGATTCTTTGCGTTTGAAGGGGTATAATCCGAAACGACATGGTTTTTGGATTCCGCATGATGGATCCAAATACCGTAGAGCATGGGATATAGTTATGTGCGAGAAGTGGAAGAAAGAGGATGTTTCCCGCGTATTGATGGAGTTTGATGATTCAGATATTCTGAAAGATGATAGGAAGTGTCCTGATGATTATTTCATGTTATAAATCAGGTACAATTGGATGGATAATGCGTTTCTTCATTTCATATTGGGAATCAGGTACAATTGGATAATGCGTTGCTTTATTTCATATTCTAAATAATACTTAGCTCTTATCCCAATGCAAGTCTCCTCTCTCTTCTCTGCTCTTCCATCCTTCGATTTCTCTTCAATTTGAGGTAGTCTTTCCACATGCGATTAGCAATATTATCGCGATGATATACCATAGCTTCCGATGATATAGTATCGGGTTCATCGTCATCGTCGTCATCATCGACTAGTATGGTATTTGTTGCCCCAGTACCAAGATGTGGAAAACGATTAGATAAGTCCTCGAATCCATCGACAGAGGTATTATTCTGCCGAATGAAATTATGCAATCCACATAATGCATAAACCATCTGAACCTGAACTACATATGGGTACTTCATATGCTGATCCAACCATGGAAACCGCATTTTAAGTACCCCAAATATACGTTCAACCTCATTTCGAAGAGATGAATGCCGTAGATTAAATAGTTCATGTGCCGTCACAGGGGGATCGGCAGATCCATACTGATCCTGAAGATGATACCGAACACCTTTAAAAGGGGCAAGTACATGCCTAGTGTTCACATACCCCGCATCCCCAAGATAATAGTACCCTTCAGGGATCGTGAACCCCTTAGAAGATATAGCATCTGCAAGTATTCTCTGATCGTTTGTTGATCCTTCCCACCCTGCTAATACGTAGCAAAACTGAAGATCGAAAGTAACTACTGCGAGTACATTTTGCGTAATTTGACCCTTTCGATTGAAATAGGCCGCTCTCTCTGCGAATGGTACGGTAGCTGGTATAAAGGTACCATCAAGTGCACCCAGGCAATTCGCAAAATACGATCGATACTTGTCGTCATCGGCAATTCGGGAGGGTACTGGGCAGGCGGGATCGGGTAGTTTCACTACTGATGGGTATAAAATCAATAATGCATCTAGAACTTGATAAAACCATCTAAAATAATGAAAGTTAATTATTTGATAGAATAATGATATAATATTGAACTTCATACCTATGAATGGTTTCTTCTGAATGGGAAAAAGCTTCGGCTGTGCTTCTAGCTGTACCTCGTTGCCCTACAATAAAGAGAAATACATAGAGTTTTTGTTCAATAGATGCATATTGAGAACTCTTCAATTCCGTATTTTCTCGACAGTATTCGACTAGCTTCAAGAAAGTATGTAGGGGCATACGCAATTGCTCTTGACAACGTACTGGATGACTTGTATCAAGCAATTCTTGCAATTTAAGCTCTCCAGGAGTACCAGTTCTTTTTGGCACTTTCTGCAAATATATATTCGAGTACCATATACCAACTAAGGTAGCTACACTAGCTAATAATGAAGGAACCATCGAAATAACATCGAATATATCCACTTCGTCGTCGCTCATGATGAAGTATATAATGAATGATTAATCGATTGATGATATTAAATGAAGTTCGGGGTATGTATGGATATATTAGAAATACACTTTTAAACCATTCCGAATATATGATAGTAGGTTAGAAAAATAAAACTTTAAAATATTTCAAAAATATTGAAAGTAAATGTTGATCCCTATAAATACAGCACTTTAATATGGTCTAATCACTATAAGTCCCTATATCTTCAGGGGAGAGAGCCTATAAGAGCCTATAAGGTAAGCGGATTTTTCAGCGGAAAAAAGCAAAGGCAACAAAATTCTGTCCGCTCTTTTTATTCCGCACCATATAAAATTGAAGATTAATGCGGATTTTTTAGTACAGTTTCGAAGGGATCCACCAGTGCCCCACCTGGTTTTCCGCTAAATGCGGATTATTATGCAGAATCCGCATAAAACGTACCAAACATACAGAGCGGAATTATGCGGATGGTTTTGCGGAAAAGAGAGGATTCCGCTGCGGATTTCGACATCCAAACGAGCCCTTAACGCAGCATATCAAATGGCTTTATATCGGAGAGTATGATGACTTTGAACAAACAGTCCAGGAAACAGTTCGCACTCAGCTCGATGACTCGGCTGCAGTACCACTATATGGAAAGAGAAAGAGTGTGGATATGACTGGGGAATTACCAGAGAAGGATGTGCCAAAGAATGATGCGCCAAAGGGGGTTGGCTTCATTGATTTCAGTGACGACTTTGATGTGAATAATATATTACATTACATACAATCAATATTCTTTATATTCTTGATATTTATTCCTCTTCCCATTCATTAAGGTAAAAACATAACAAAATTCCAAAAAAAGATTCACAATTGACTCACTCAATGAATAAAGGTTTCCAGAACTCTTCGGCACGACAGAATGCATAGAGAAATTTGCGTTCGAGGTCGATATCCTACACCGATAACATCTCCTTGAACATATTGTGGTCCGTATACTGGCCCGCTGAAAGGCAACCTCAAATTCGTTCTTCAACCAATCCGAAGCCTTTGAAGAGGGAGTCTTTCCAATCCGGGGTTTCATTGTCTTCAATCATACTTAAATCAAAATTCTAATCTTTTCTATAAAACAATTTAGCTTACAGGAATTGATAGGAGTTTACAGGAAATCGTAGGAGCTTATAGGAAATCGCAGGAGCTTATAGGAATTGATAGGAGTTTATAGGAGTTTATAGGAGTTTACAGAAGTTTACAGGAAATCGCAGAAGCTTGGAAATTGCAGGAGCTTATAGGAAATTGTAGAAGCTTATAGAAATTGGCAAAAGTTTATAAAAAGTGGCAGGAGTTCACAATAAATGATATAAGTTAGTTCATAGGAATTAGCAGAAGTTCATAGAAAGTAACAGAAGTTAGTCTATAGGAATTAGCAGGAACTAGCAGGAGTTTATAGGAAGTGACAGGAGTTCACAGGAAATCGCAGGAGTTTATAGGAATTGGCAGGAGTTTACAGGAAATTGCAGGAGTTTATAGGAATTGGCAGGAGTTTACAGGAAATTGCAGGAGCTTACAGGAAATCGCAGGAGTTCACAGGAAATCGCAGGAGCTTACAGGAAATCGCAGGAGTTCATAGGGGTATAAATATTATCTGTTTTCTGCGTATATGCTTAAAAAATGTCCCCCCCCCCTTCATGACATGGATGACCCTGAAGCTGATGTAAAAGCACTATTCATGGAGACTAAGCGATGCATCCTGTATATCATCCGAGTTCAATCTGGCCCCAATCTTATGGAAATTCTACGAAAACAAGCCGACAAATACATTAAAGATTTAGAATTGTTCTTGATCAAAGAGCAACAAACGCAACCCACCCTGTAACTGTGGCGCCGATTCCGGCAAAACATCCAGCTCCAAGTAAAAGATAAAAGAGAACTCGATTAATTCATTATAAAATGAAAGAGATCTCTTATCTTTTCTCGGCATTTTTCTTTTGCGCAAGAACCGAAACAACTTTCGAAAGGGTTTCGGAAGCCCTAATGTGGGTGCCAAGATGTAAATTACAATTTATTACATCTGCATCACGCTCTCTATCGAGCATCCACTTTTCTTTCTCCTCGGGTGGGATATCAGAGCCTCGGTCTCGCTGCCAATTCTTCCCAAGCCGACATGGCCTACAACGCACACTGGCGCGACACCTCACGAGTTTCCAGCTGGTCCTTCGCCAACCGCTGGTCCGTCAAATCCAGCTCTCCAATCTGGACCTACACCTTCCAGCCCAAAAATATACGCCATTCGTGGGTGCAACTTTATACATGTCAACTCCTGCACTCGAAGGTGGCCCAGAAAATCCCGCAGTAGTTGGTGTTCCTGACGCCATACTCATTATGCTCTCCGCATAGCCGGGAGTGTGTGGGGGGAATCCTGGCGAACCGATAAAACCAAATGAGGCCATCCCTTGAAAGCCAGGAGAGCCAAGTGATTGTTTATTGAACATACTCAAACCCGGGGACGCCATGGGGTTACCATATTTTTACTTTTACTTCTCCTTTTTCTTCTACATCTTTTTTTTTCTTCAAAAAGATGGACAGTATCGCTAATCATCCATCCTCTTTCCGTGCCCAACCAGCTCGTAGGTTTCTTATTAATATCTCTCTGTATTGATTGATATTGCTACTGCCTGCTAGGTATCTAGGTGGTTTTATGTAGATGGATGGATGGATGGATGGATGTTTCACACTCAACTTGAAGCAGCCTAACCAGCCTTGAGGGTCAAACTACGCGAAGGGGAAGCTTATACTATCGAAGCAGATGTCGTTCTCGCATCAGATGGTATCAAATCTATCGTCCGATCAAAGATTCTGGCCGAATTGAACCACGATGCACATATTACCGATACGAATCCTGTAGGCTGTGGCACGTTAGCTGTGCCCCCCTCCGAGAGAACACTGAGATCTTTTTCGGTCTGTTCTGACCAGGCGGCCTAACTCTATCACTGCGAGCCTGTCTGGGATTACAGACGATTTATGGTTGCCATTCTGATCTGGTGAAGAGTCTTGGAAGTAATCCAATGCGTTTTAGTCCAGTTTAACCGAAACTAGAAGTAGAGCTGGAACTTTCCTAGATTCACAGCGTGCGTGCGTGCGTGCGGGTAGGCGGGCGGGCGAGCATAAATCCTTTAAACGAGGTTGTTGATTTGATTTGATTATAAATTTTTAAGTTTTAAGTTTCTCCTGAATCTTAGCATGCATTTTAGGGACAAATCGAAAAGGGAGAAATTCTTTTGACAAGAGACTATCAAACATGTGAAGGCCATATGATGTGATTTATGCACGAAGATAGTTTGCGGTGCAGACATCCTTTTACTTAGGGTTGTTCTGTGGATATAGTATATATATCCATTCGCACCCCTAACTTTTTTCTTGGATCAAAAATGCCGTGTCCCAGCATTGTACTCCATTTGTTCCATTCATCAACATACCAGCGCAGTAACCTTACCATTCAATGTGAACCAAGTTTATAGTCAATCATGGCGGATATGTGTAAAAATTCAGCCGGCTTCTTGAATTTGTACGAAATCATCCCGATCGATCCACAATTCAAGGCTCGCCATCGAACGTGCTGCAAGCTATCGATGAATATGGAAGAACCAGCCCAAGACTATGCCTCCTCTACACCACCCACAAAAACAACTATAATCGATTTATTCGCTGGCGCTGGTGGCAACTCTATCGCATTCGCCCTCTCCAATCGCTGGGCCCATGGAGATGGAGATGGAGATGATGGGGAGAGGGGGAGGGTGGTCTTTGGAGTCCTTTCATGGATTTTAAAATTCCTGCCCGGATCCAATACTCACAGACTATCATAATGTTTCAGAGCAGGACTAGCAGATTGGATTTAAATAGCCAGTGGCCACTCGGTGCATCATACGTCTGAAACCCTAGCTTACAAGTACATGAAAGCCGCCGAAATATCAGCACGTGCCAATGATATAGCCACTAGACTGCGAGAAGCTTCCATTCCGGCTGGCCCACCTGTTGCTGTGTTGATAGATCCCAGTCCCTCTTGGATTTCGGCCCTACTCTGTATCATGCGTGCAGGAGGCGATGGTTTTCGATTAGATGATAGCGTGACTTTTCAGTATTTCGTTGCCCAGATATTTCATTCCATTATTACTTTGTGCTTCTGCAAGTTGACTTCTCTGTCAACGAATCGGGTTGTACGATCTGCAGATGCGTAGCCTCCGATAAATGAGCACTGTAGAAATTATTGAACAAGAAGATGGTCCCAAGGTCATTTAATATCTGGATCCCCCGCAATGTTGCGGGAATGTTATTTTTCTTCTCGGGTCGGGCATTGGGATGGAGTAGTTGTATTACATTTAGCTTTTGCGGAGGATTCTCAACCGTCTGGTTAGCCGTATACAAACTTGTCGAGCGCTATGTTGCTTTGAAGATCATAGTCGCCAGCATACAGCAAGATTGCAAAGAGCTGAGGGTTCTGCGGAAATTGGCATGCCACAAAAGAAGAGTTCGGTACTATCAAAGCTGAAGCCCTCGAGCACCAAGAAGAGTCTAGGAACTCATATCCGACATACGACGTTTGCTGCTCTGGGATCGGTTCGCGGGGATGCAGATAGATTGGAACATTCAAATCTTGCACTTTTTCCCAGTGTTTGATATCAAGGTCAAAACCCATTATCCACACTGAAGCCTCGACCCCGATTTCAATAACCCTCATTCTGCGGGGGGTTCTGAGGGCGGGTTTTGATACCAGGAAGGGGATTACAGTAATACAAGGCGACACAATGCTCCCAGGAGATGCACAACAAGATTTGAGTATGTATGTATGATGTTATCGGCGAGGTGTGATTGGATGACGCCCCGGAAGGAGTTTGTCTTTGACAATTCGAGAAATGAGATAAGAGGGGTGTGTCGACGGCCCACAAATTCGAGATTCATTGGTCAAGAGGCCTTGACCTCTTTCCGAGAAGCGATGGCAGAGCGAGCGAGTGACCCTTACTCGGTGTTGCTGAAGACTAACAAATTGCCAACCCATCCAAGTCGATCCTTCTCCATCTACCATTACCATTCCCGTCATTGCCACGATTTGATCACTAAAAATGATGTATTAGCTTAGATGGCCGAGGAATATTCAAAAAATCATCCTTAAACTTCCTCCCTATACGCTTCAGTACACACTACGAAGTACATACAGTACACAGTGTTACAACTTACTTGGGTACAGACATTACTTTCTGATAAATCCATTCTGTGACGGACTTGGACCACACGCTGTCATTTTGGTTGCTGTTAACGAAAGTTGATTGAATATTCCAAACATTTCAATAACTTGAATTATCCAATGTGCCAGATAGATTCAGGAATATCTTTTTATGGCCCAAGGTTTGTTCCCATCAGTGTCCCGACTGTCAGAAACCCGAGATGCCATGGTAGAGGATAGGGGTGTCTGGCCTTGAGAACCCATTTTCGATGATTAATGGTCCAGTGCTAAACGGCCTGCTTGCTTCTTTATTATCCTGGTCGAATACAGGATTGTGAAGAGGGTGATCAGCAGCTAGCCTTGCCGAAAATACGATGGCGAATGGAGATGGATGCTTGGTCGAGGTGTTTGTCTGAGTATAATAATAATATAATATAATATAATATATTAAATAGATGGGTGTTACAAAGGGATCTTGAATAAGGCGCTGATGCTGGATGGGAGTTTGGTTGATATTTCTCTGATCCAGTGTGTATCCACATATGAGAAGGCTGCCAGCTAGATGTTTAATGCGTGTGATGGAATATTGCGAGCAAGGAGATTTGTTCGGTCTCATCAATCAAAAATACCTCAACACAAGGCATTCAAAAGGATCACTTGTATCTGTTTGCCATGATTTTGTGAAGTGAGACTTTCTCACATGATAACTTTCCCCTCCCGTATTATACAGTCTCTTTTTTCACATACCCAATACCAATCATATATTTCCATTTCAATAACTTTCAATTCAATCAACCAATTCGAGTTCAATTCAACTCAACAACTCTCCCCTTCTTTTTTTTGTCCATTGTTTGTGGCCAACAGCCTCTTCAGTGTATGATTTAACCATATTAGACCATCTGCATTGTTAAGACCTTCCTCTGCAAAGCTTCTTCATTGCCATGGCTTCCTTTTCTGCTTCTGGATACTATCACATCAACCTAGACTCGAATCAAATAAAGACTTAGAACCTGGTGAGCTTGCAAGTATTACTAGATTTGATTTAGATGATTCGTTCTGGTGGGTTTGGATTAGTAGTTTGGCTGGCAAAACTATTCAATAGTCTTGAATTATCACGGATAGGAGCATCCAAGGTATAATGCACTCAAATCGATGATTCGATAAATCCGTGAAACGTGATTGGGGTAGGGGTGGGTGTTGAGAGAGTGGAGAAGAAAGAAAAGAGAGGAAGTGGTTCACCCCGTTCATCAATTCAGCCTATTAGCTAATCGGACCACCCCATTGGTTAATAGGAACCCCTTACCCGAATGGGACGCCCGATTAGTTAATCGGCTCTATCACCTAAAAATCGATTTTTGCTTTACTATCCCTCGCTCCCTTCAATTAATTTTCGAATGCCCCATTAGTTAATAAACACCCGATTGATTAATGGGATACTCTTGTATCGATCAATTGAAAAAAGCGAAGGGTAGTGGGCGAGGGATAGGTAATATTGAAAGGGTAGTATTGATTCAATAGAAAAAGCAAAATTTATATCTTCAAAAATCGATTTTTAGATGATAAAGCCCATTGGTTAATCGGGCGCCTCGTTCGGGTAAGGGGTTCCCATTAGCTAATGGGGTGGTCCTATTAATTAATAGGCTGAATTGATAAACGGGGTGGACCAGTTCTGGCTAGACTTTATTGGATAATCGGCATGGAATAATTTTTCGACTACAATTTATCCACTCAGATTTTGGCAGGAGTTGGCAGGAGTTGGCAGGAGTTGGCAGAAGTTGGCAGAAGTTGGCAGAAGTTGGCAGAAGTTGGTAGGAGTTGGCAGGAGTTAATAGGAATCGTCAGGAGTTCGCAGGTAATAGCAGAAGTTGTCAGATAATGGGAGGAGTTGACAGAAGTCCGGCAGAAGTTGCAGGTATTAACAGGAGTTGATTGTAGTTATCTTCTACTATTTCAAGCAAAGCGTATCATTAAACTACATTTTATATTCACTCTTTGCGGCCTTTCCCCGCCCTCAAGTTTGAGCCTATGGTTTGGATTATTCACCCATAAAAGAAAAAAAACTATTATACCGCCTTGCCTTTCCCTTTGCCTTGCACAACAATATTCTCACTCAAAATCTCTAACTCGTCGCTCGAAGAATCTTCAAGATCGACCACAGAGTGTGCATCGGGCACATTGTCAACTTTCCCGGCGTAATTTGATGGCCCCCCTCCCGTATCATCATCATCATCATCATCATCATCACCATCACCAGAGAGAGCAGGAATTTGAGCAGCACCAGCTACATTCTTCGAAGACGACTCCACCCCCGTCAAGTCAATAATTTCCGGCGGATCTTGAAGCATTTCCATATCTCGGGCGGTAAGAACCTGGCGTTTAGTAAACCAGTCTTTGCACTCCTCGGGAGTAGGATCGGATATTTGGTCCTCGGGAGTAGGATCGGATATTTGGTCATTAACTCGAGCGAAAGGAGATTGATATGATTCAACCCGGTTGTATTGGATAGGGCGGAATGGGATATCCGCAGGCCAATCGCGATTTATAACTATCGGCGGCTCATCAGGAAGGCCCCGGACAGATAATAAATGATCCTCATTGCCACTGGGATCGAGACTCACTCCGGTGCGTTTGAAGCAAGCAATTATTTTGTCCTTAATTTGAGGATAGACTTCATCTACTGCTTCAGACAAAAAACGCTTGATGTCATCTCGACGACGGCGAGCAGTGTACTGAGGACTGTAATATTCCTCCATATTTTCGACGTAGCAACGATTCTCTTTTGCTTTTCGTCGAATACGCAAAGGAAGAATGACCTCGAGGTCACAAGGCTGCAGATACCCAGTGAACCCGCCGGGTATAACAGAGCGAATATAGTTATTCGCGTCCATGAAGTTGGAGAGGGTGTTGTCGCGACCAAGGTGTGCCGAGAAACTATCCATAAGCATAAAAACATGGTTGCCAGGATGAACGCCAGAAGGATGTGTACGCTCCGCAAAAACCTTTTCCAACCACTCGACAGTAACCTCTCGATTTGCATACCCCGTCTCGTTGAAAATGAGATAAATGTTATCAGGGCAATTGGCTTTTTCTTCGGCCTCTTCTTCTTCAGTCATACCCTCGGGACGTTGGAAGATAATAACAGTTTTAACCCAGTTACCCCCATCTGCACAAGAGCAAGAGATTATCGAGTAGCTCTCAGTGCCAAAATCTCTATCGGCAGGAGGGGGCATCGGAGCCGCGTCTCACATAGGCTACACCGGTAGCAATGGTAAATGTACACGACCAATAATCGATATTGATTATATCATGCAGCTGGAAATGGTATTTACGGACCAAACGACCGTTAAAATCGAAGTAGGTCTGAAGGATAATAATGAAATCTTCGCGATCAGAGGTTTGCGGGGGTTCGTCCTTTGGTTGGGTGTACTTATAGTATTCGTGGTTGTTCTTGAAATCTTTCACCCACTGAAGAGAACCCTTGAATGATTAACACCCTTCGATGGTCCGACTGATCATCTGAGCGGCGTATTGGATGGCCACATTGGAGAATAGAACAGTCAAATCGTGCTTAGAATAAATTCCTTAACTAAATCCTTAGCTAAATTTATAATCTATACTTTACCATATTAATAAACACTTAGACTATATTATAAATAAATTCCTTAACTAAATTTTTAGCTAAATTTATAATCTATACTTTACCATATTAATAAATGTTTAGGCCATATCATAAAAAAATAATAATTAATATATAAATTATATAATTAACTTTTTTTATATTATAATAATAATAATAATAATAATAATACAAAAAATAATATTTAATAAAATTTATATAATAATAAATATAAAAATAATTAATTAAAATCTAACATATAATATTAAATATAATTAAAAAATATATAAAATAAAAATATATTATATTTTAAAATAATAATAATAATTGTTTATAAATATAATTAATAAAAATTAAAATAAATTATATATATTAATTAAATTGTTTTTTAACTGAATTTTCTTAACTAAATCTTTAGTTAAATTTATTGTTTATATTTAGTTAAATTCTTACTTGAATTTTTAACTGAATTTTTTTGGATAATTAATTTAGAAATTTCTTAGTTGAATTTTTAGCTGAATTTTTTTGGATAATTAATTCAAAAATTTTTTAGTTAAATTTTTAGTTGAATTTATCATCTATATTTTTTTAGCTAAATCCTTAATTGAATTTATTATTTATATTTAACTGAATTTTTTTGGATGATTAATTTAGAAATTTTTTAATTGAATTTTTAATTAAATTTTTAATTGAATTTTTTTAAATAATTAATTTAGAAATTTTTTAGCTGAATTTTTAACTAAATTCTTAACTAAATTCTTTTAAATAATTAATTTAGAAATTTTTTAGCTGAATTTTTAACTAAATTCTTAACTAAATTTTTTTAAATGATTAATTTAGAAATTTTTTAATTGAATTTTTAATTGAATTTTTTTGGATAATTAATCCAAAAAATTTTTAATTAAATTTATTATTTATATATAATTAAATTTTTTTAACTAAATTTTTAATTGAATTTTTTTAAATAATTAATTTAAAATTTTTTAATTAAATTTTTAATTAAATTTTTTTAATTAAATTTTTAATTAAATTTATTATTTATATTTAATTTAATTTTTAATTAATTTTTTTATATATAATTAATTCAAAAAAAAGATTTTAATTAAATTTTTTTTAATTAAATATTAAATATATAATTATATATAATAATTATAAATTTTATTATTATATTATATATCTAAATTACTATTTAAAAAATATATAGTATTAAAATATTTTGATTTGTTTATTATTATATATATATTAATATTATATAATATTTTTTATTAATTTATAATATTAAATTTTTGAATATAAATGAAATAATTAATATATATAATTTTTTAATTAAAATAATTTATTTTATTAAAAAACTTATTGATTATATTTAATTTATATAAATAAAATTAAATATGATTTTTTTAATTATATATTTTTTCAAATAAAAAAATAGGCGAAATCAAATATAACTTTTTTAATTAAATATTTGTATTTAAAGGTCTATATATTTTATTTTATTTATATATTTTTAAAAAGTTATATTCTATTTTATTTATATAAGCAAAATCGAATATAATTTTTTTAATTAAATATTTATAGATTATATTTTATTTATATAAACGAAATCAAATATAACTTTTTAGTTTTAATATTAAATATTAAAAAATTATATTTAATTTAATTTATATATAAATAAAATCAAATATAACTTTTTTTAATTGAATATTTTATTATATTAAAAAACTTATTTATTAAATTTTATTTATATAAATAAAATTAAATAATAATTATATTAAATTATTTTATTATATTAATATATAACTTTATATATTACTAAAACTTACTCATTTATTATATATATATATTAAATAAAAAATTGTTAGATTTTTAATATAAAATATAAAAAAGTTAATTAATTATTATATATAATTTTAAAATTATATAAATTTTATAATTATACCTTTTATATTTAATAATTAATATATCAAAAATTATAATATAAAATTATAAAATTATAATATATATTAATTTTTTATTTCTATTAATTTTTTTATTTTTTTATAAAATAATATTTACTTTAATATACAATAAAATTATAAAATAATAAATATAATAATAAATTTTAAATATAGTCTTTTACAATCTCCTTTACAACTTGTACTACACAATTTATAAAATTTTATAAATTTAAATAATTTGATTTATAGATTTTCAATTATTGTTTAATTAATTTAATATTTTAAAATATATATATTAAAAAAAAAATATTCTATTTTTTTAAAAAATAAAGTTTATTATAATATATTTCAAAATTAAAAGATTGTAATATATTAAATATATTAAAATTTTATATAATTTTAAAATTTATATTATTTAATTAATATTATTAAATCTTTTTTATTATTTTTTTATTATTAAATATTTTCAAAATATCTTTATATTATTTTTATTTTCAAAATGGATTTTAAAATATTTATTAAATACAAAAATTTCTGGATTTATAATATATCATTTTATATTTTTAATTATATTAACTTTAATATTTAATTATTTGAAATCAAAACAATCCGATTTTATTTATTTTTATAAATTTTTAAATTATATAAAATTGCCTTTTTTTTTAAATTATATATTAAAAACTTTATTAATATTCGAAAAAAAAAATCGCAAATTCTTATTTTAATATTTATTTAAATAATTAATTAAATAATTTATTAAAAATCTATTTTAATATTTATTTAAATAATTAATCAAACATTTATTTTAGTATTTATTCAAATAATTAATTTAATAATTTATTAAGAATTTATTTTAATATTTATTTAAATAATCAATTAAATAATTTATTAAACATTTAATCAAATATAATTATGTTAATCGAATTTTAATATTAATTTAAAATATTTTATATATATTTATTATAATTGTATTTTTTTATAAACTCAAATTTATTAATTATAATTACAATTACAAATGAAAAAGGATTAATATAAATAATTAAAAATTAAATAAAATATATAAATAAAAAAAAGAAAAATAAAAAAAAAATATAAAAAAAATAATATAAAAAAATATAAAATTAATTATTATTTATTAATATAATAGATTTAATTTACTTTAATATCTTTATATAATTTTAATATAATGTTTTATAAAATTATTAATTATATATTATAAATTATAAAAAGATTAATTTAAATAAATAAAAAAAATATATATTTAATTTAATAAAATAATAAAAATAAAAATATATTTATTTTAATTTTTAATTTTTATTATTATTAAAAAAATATTATATAATTATTATTTTTTTAAATATTATTTTTTTTAAATTTTTTTATTTTTTTTATTTCAAAATTATATATTAAATTATATTTTATATTAATTATTTTTTAATTAATTTATCTTAAACATTAAACTTAAATCGAATTTCGAATTTTTAATTAAATTATTTACAAAATATAATATTAAAAAAAAATAAATATATTATATTTTAATAATTTATTTATATTTTTAATTAAAATATATTTCAAAAAACCTTATTAAAACTATAATAACCCTATTTCTTTTTTGAAGATATATAATTTCGTTTTTTTTTCAAAAATATATAGCCTTATTTTTTTTTAAAAAATATATAGTTTTATTTTTTTTTGAAAGTATATAATCTTATTTTTCTTTCAAAAACAAATAACTTTTTTTTTTTTAAAAAAATAAATAATTGTAAAGAATTTTATTATAATTACAATAATCTTGTTTTTTTTTTAAAAGTATATAGTTTTGTTTTTTTTTTGAAAATATATAATCTTGCTTTTTTTTCGAAAATATAAAACTTTATTTTTTTTTCAAAAACAAATAATCTTTTTTTTTTTTTGAAGGCAAATAATCTTTTTTTTTTTTTGAAAGCAAATAATTACAAAAAGTTTTATTATAATTACAATAACCTTACTTTCTTTTTGAAAGTATATAATTTTGTTTTTTTTTAAAAACAAATAATCTTTTTTTTTTTAAAGATAAATTATAAATTATATTTTATAATATTATAAATATAAATCAAAATCAAAATTGTTATTTTATTTAATAATCTAATTTTCAAAAATCAAATAATATAGATTTATACAATAATAATTAAAACAATCGAAATATAATTAATAAAGATAATTAATATTATAATAATAGTTTTTGAATATTTAATAAAAAGAATTTTAATAATTAAAATAATAATAAAATCAAAAAGATAAATATATTTAATAATATAATTTTTATATTTGAATTTAATATTTTTAAATATTTTTTTTAATATTTTATTAAAAGATTTTTTTATTTATTTAAAAAATATAAATTTTTTTTTTAAAAATATTAAAATAAATTAATTAATAATAATTTAAATTATAATTAATATATTAAATTATACACCATCATTTAACAAATTAATTTTTTTATTATTTTCAAAATCTTAAATTATATTAAAAAAAAATATATATATCAAAAACTATAATAATATAAATTTTTTTATATATTATATATTAAATTTATAAATAAAATTATCTCAAATCTTTTTTAAATTTAATATAAATTTTAATTAATATATAAAAAAACAAATTTACTTTCAATCTTAAAAATTTTATCAAAAAAAAACCAAACCTCTACTATTCCACCCAATCTAATTAATAAATTTCATCAAAAAATCATTAATCATAATATTAATCCAAATCATAAACCATTAATTAATATCTACATATTAATCTATAAACAAATTATAATTAATTTCGAAACCCCTTCTATTACAATTAACATTAATAATATTTATAAAAAATTAAATAGCTTTATTACCATCCAAAATATTTAATTATACCATTTATATACTAACCTTCAAATCAATAATCAAATTTACAAAATATATATAAAAATTAAATTAAACAAAAATAAATCAATTATTAATTATAACTTAAATACAAATTTTACCTTAAATATTAATTTTATTTTAAATCACAATTTGTATATCCTTATCTCATCAAAACAAATCTTATATATCTTATTTACCAAAATCTTTAATTAAAATTATATTTAAATTTTTTTATTTTTTTTTTAATTTATATATTTAATATAAAAAAAATAAAAATAAACTAAAAATCTATTTAAATAATACTCTTCACACTAAACTTTATAAAAAAATTATTTTTCTTACCTTAAAAAATTATATCAATTTATATTTCGAAATTTCTTTTATATTCAAAATATATAAATTACAAACCCTAATAAACTATAATAAATAAAATATTAATAAAAAAAACAACTATACTTAATAATTATTCTAAAATATTAAAAATTTTAAAACTCATATTATCTAATATTATATATTTATCTTAAAATATTATAAATTAATTAATTAATACAATTTACAAATATTTCAAAATATATATATTTTTTTTAATATAAAAAATTTTAAAAAACTCAAATATAAAAACATTTTTATAAAATTAAAAAATTATTAATTAAAATAATAAAATTAAAAACTTAATTTTAATTATTTTTAATTCTTTAAATATTAAATAAATTTAAATTATTAATTTTTTATTAAAAAAAATAATAAAAATTTTAAAATCTTTATTTAAAAATTTTATTATATTAAAAAATATTATAATATTCAAATTAAATTATTTTAATATAATAATACATTATTTTTTTAATAATATTATTTTATTATCTATCAAAATTTTATTTTTATTATTATAATAACAATAAAAATTTTTATTTAATATTATTTTAAAATTTGTTATAATCAAATATATACCAAAATAAAACAAAGATTTATTACATTAATAATAAAAATATTTCAAAATATTACTATCAATATTTTAATTTACAAAACAATTTATATTAATATTATAAACAATACTAATAAATTTAAAATTCTTATTTTTTAAATAAAAACTTTTACATATATTTATAATATAATATAAACTAATTATATTATTAAAAAAATTATAATTACAATATATTAAATTTAAAAAAAACATTATATATAAAATAATATTTATATTCAATTTTTGTATTATTTAATTAATTAAAAAAATAATTATTATTTAATAATTTTATTAAAAAATTTTGATTTTATTTTATTTTTTTTATTTATAAATTTTTTTTTTTTCAAATCTTTTTAAAAATTTAATATTAATAATTGAAAATAATAATAAAGTTTAATTAAATATTTAAATAAAATATAATATTTAAATAAAATTTTTGGAATTTTCAATTTATTAAATATATTATCAAATCATTTTAAATAAATAATTAAAATTAAATTCAATTATAAAAATTAAATTTTATTATATTTTACAATATTTTTTATATTAAATTATCTTTTTTAATATTATATCCGTTTTTTTTTATAATAATATTAATAAAACTTTTATAAAATTCAAAATTATTCTTTTAAATATAAAAAGGAAATATATTAAACAATTTCAAATCATTATCGTTTTTATATTTTTTATTATAATTCAATATAATATATTTTTTCAAAATATTATTAATATTTTGTATTTATTCAAAAATTATTAAATAAAATCTATATTCAAAATTTGAAATTAAAATTTTAACAATTTTAATTTAATCGTTTTTGAATTCAATATATCCTTAAATAAAAATAATTAAATAAAAATTAAATATTTATATAATATAAAAATAAATTAAATAATAAAATAAATAAAATATAATTATTTTATTTTTAAAATAAATTTTAAAACCTTTTTTATTAATTTTAAATATATAAAAAAACTTTTTATAAATAATTTGATATTTACAAAATTTATTATAAAATATAAAAAACAATTTTTTTATATTATTAAAATTAATCGAATTATTAATATAATTAAAAATTAAATTTTAAATATAAACAAAAAAAAACTATAAAATTTTTTTATCAAAATTTATTTCATTTTAAATTTTTGTATAAATCTTATTATAATTATTTATTAATATATCATTTAAAAACAATTTTATTTTAATTAAATATTAAAATATATATTCCCCATTATATTATATAAATTATTAAAAAAAAAAATTTGATTTTATTTAAAATTATAAATCAATATATTAAAAATACTTTTGAAATTCTTAAATATCCCGATTTTGTTTATAATAATATTAACTTTTACAAAAAAAAATTTTTTATTATTTTGAATTACTTCTTTAATACAAAAAATTTATATATCGATATTTCCAACAAATCCAAAAAATAAAATTATTAAAAAAATAAAATATTCTGTTTTTATTATTAATAAATTTTTTTTATTTTTATTATAATTTTTTTTTTTATTTATTATAAATAAATAAAAACAATATCTTAAAAAAATTATTTATATTATTAATCCTTTTTTATTCAATCCTAATAAAATTTAATTTATTTTATACAAATATTATAATTATAATTATATATAACTAATATAACAATAACCTCTAAAATTTTATCCTTCCAAAAACAAAACTTATTTTTATTATAAAATATTAAATTTATTTGATTATTTTTAATCAAGATTTTTTATCCTATATTTAACATATAAAAAATTATAAAACAAAAAAAAAAAAAAAAAAAAAAAAAATAATAATTATATTTATATAATTTTTGAAATAAATTATATATTATTTTAAATTATATATAATTTTATTATAATTTTGTAATTTTTAAAATAAAATATAAATAATTCTAATTATAATTATTAAAATAAGTTTTTAAATATCTTAATTAAAAATTTGAAATAATTATTCAAAAAATTAAAAATTAAAAATAATTATTAAAATTAAAAATTTTTTTTAAATAAACTTTAAATAAAATATTATTTCAATATCTTTTGTTTTTATTTTGTTTATATATAAATCAAATCAAATATAAAATTATTATTTTATTAAATACAAATATTATATATTAAATTAAATATAAATAAAATTACTTTTTTATCATATACAAATATTATACTTTATTTTATTTATATATAAATTAAATCAAATATAATTTTTTAATATTTAATATTAAAATTAAAAAATTATATTTGATTTTACCCACACAAATAAAATATAATTTGTAAATATTTAATTAAAAAAATTATATTTGATTTTATTTATATACAAATTAAATCAAATATAATCTTTTAATATTTAATATCGAAATTAAAAAATCATACTTTATTTTATTTGTATACAAATTAAATCAAATATAGGGCTATTATTTTATTAAATACAAATATTCATTTATTTTATATTCAAATCGATTCTAATAAAGATCTTTTAAAAAATAATGTTTATTATATTTTTATATTTAATCCTATATTTTATATTCATTTTAAAATATAAATAAATTAAATTTAAATTATTAAATATTATATTTAATTTTTATCTATAAATTTCTAAAATATTTTTTATTATAATTATTAAATTTAATTAAAAATTTAAATTAAAAACAATTTTAAATAATATTTGAAATATTTAATTTAATAAATTATTAATCAATTGAAAACCAATTTTTTTAAAAACAAAAATTTATTTTAATATAAAAATTTATTATTTCTTTTTTAAAAATTATTATTATTTTTTATTTTTATTATTTTGATTTTTTATATTTTTTTTTTAATATTTATTACTTTTATTTCGAATTATTATTATTATTAAAATAAATATAAAATATGTTAAATATAATATAAATACAAATATAGATATAAAATATATTAAATATAATATAAATGTAAATGTAGATATAAATATAAAATAAATTAAATATAATATAAATATAAATATAAAATATATTATAAATATAAATATAAATATAAAATATATTGTAAATAATGTAAAATATAATATTATTATCAAAACGAAAAATATAATAAATTTATTTAATATTATTCAATTATTTAATATTATTTAATCAATTAATATTATTTGGTTATTTAATATTATTTAAATTTTTAATATTATTTAATTATTTAATATTATTTAATTATTTAATATTATTTAATATTATTTAATTATTTAATATTAATTACTTAAATAATTTGAATTATTATTTAATAAAAGAATTATTTATTATTTTAAAAATTGTTTTTTGTAAATAAATTATATATTATTAATATTTTTTTTTAATAATATATATATATTTAATTATCAATTAAAATTTAATAAAAAAATGATAATAATAATTCAATAAAATTTATTATAAGATTTATTATAAAAAAAATTAATTATATTAATAATTTAATATTTTAATAATTAAATAATTAAAAAATAAATTTTTTAAATTATTTTATTTATAAAAATTTTTAATTTATTTTATCTTTATTCAAATTTTTATTATTTTTTGATTTTAAAATAATACAATTTCAATATAAATTTAGCAATAAAAAAAGCTTATATATTAATTACAAATTATTTAAATTATTTAAATAGGAATAACTTTTTATTAATCATAAACAATTATAAAATAATATTATAAAATCAAAAATTTTATATTTAGTAAAAAAAAATAATATTATTTTTTATTATATTAATTAAATAAAAAAATTAATTATATAATAATTTATATTTATATTATATTATATAAAATTTAAATCCGATTGCTTAAATCAATTAATAATAATAATTAAATAAATGGCGGCTAATTTTTTATAAATTTTTTACAAAAATATTTATTAACTAATATATTTATTATATTAAAAAAATTTATATAAATATATTTTTTTTATTTTTTTTTAAATATTTATAATAATTATAAAATTTTTATTGTAATATACATATTATTTGAAAATAATATTTTTAAAAAAATTTAAATATAAATAAACAATCTTTTTTAAAATTTGCAAATTAAAAATTTTTGATTTAACTTCATTTAATATTTAATTATTAATTATTAAAAATATTTTATTAATAATTATTTTGCTTTGTAAACATTTTTAATTATTTTTAGATACAAATACACTTTTAAAATATTTATTAAATATATTAATAAATTTGATATCTTTATTATTATTATTAAAATTAATAATATTAATTTTTAATATATTCAAAAATTCGAAATAATTATTTTTAGTTTGTTATATAATATTAATTAATAAAATTAATAAAAAAGTTTGATCTACTTTTTATAAAAAATTGTATTAAATAAATTATATTTATTATTTATAAATTTTTATATTTTTTAATTAAAATTATATAAAAAATAAATAATTTGAAATTAAATATTATAATTAAACAATTTTAAAAATCCTTTTAATTTTTTAATAATAAAGTTTTTACAATTTGCAATTTTTATTTTAATATCAAAAAAGTTATATAAAAAATGTTTATAAAAACTTAAAAATAATAATTTGCAATTTTTTATAAATCTTTTTTTAATTGAATTTACAAGAAAACGAAAAAATAATAATTGAATAATTAAAATTCTATATTATTTTCGAAATTTAATTTATTTTTTTTATTATAATTTATTTATTTTGAAAAATTCTTTTTTATATTTACAAATTTATTTTTAATAATCCAAATTATTTAATTGAAAATTTAATTTAAATTATTTAATAATATATTCTTTATAATTCAAATAATATTTTTTTTTATTTAAAATTTTTTTTTAATTATTAATATTATCTTTTTTTATAAATATATTTAATTTTATTAAAATATTTATAGATTATACAAAAAGAACTTCGTTTTATACAAATACCCGCAATATATTTGCTTTGCAGATTATTTACAAAGCTTTTTATTCGTTTTACAAGTTTTAAAAATAATTAATAAAATAATTAATAAAATAATTAATAAAATAATTAATAAAATAATTAATAAAATAATTAACAAAATAATTAATAAAATAATTAATAAAATAATTAATAAAATAATTAATAAAATAATTAATAAAATAATTAACAAAATAATTAATAAAATAATTAATAAAATAATTAACAAAATAATTAATAAAATAATTAATAAAATAATTAATAAAATAATTAACAAAATAATTAATAAAATAATTAATAAAATAATTAATAAAATAATTAATAAAATAATTAATAAAATAATTAACAAAATAATTAATAAAATAATTAATAAAATAATTAACAAAATAATTAATAAAATAATTAATAAAATAATTAATAAAATAATTAATAAAATAATTAATAAAATAATTAATAAAATAATTAACAAAATAATTAATAAAATAATTAATAAAATAATTAATAAAATAATTAATAAAATGATTAACAAAATAATTAATAAAATAATTAATAAAATAATTAATAAAATAATTAACAAAATAATTAATAAAATAATTAATAAAATAATTAACAAAATAATTAATAAAATAAGTGTTAAAATAATAAAAAGATTAATAAAATAATTAATAAAATAATTAATAAAATAATTAATAAAATAATTAATAAAATAATTAACAAAATAATTAATAAAATAATTAATAAAATAATTAACAAAATAATTAATAAAATAATTAATAAAATAATTAATAAAATAATTAATAAAATAATTAATAAAATAATTAATAAAATGATTAACAAAATAATTAATAAAATAATTAATAAAATAATTAATAAAATAATTAACAAAATAATTAATAAAATAATTAATAAAATAATTAACAAAATAATTAATAAAATAATTAATAAAATAATTAACAAAATAATTAATAAAATAATTAATAAAATAATTAATAAAATAATTAATAAAATAATTAACAAAATAATTAATAAAATAAGTGTTCAAATAATAAAAAGATTAATAAAATAAATGTTAAAATAATAAAAAATAATTAATTCTTTTAAAAATATAATATAACTTTTGATTTTATTATATTTAAAATATTAAATCTTTTAATTCTTTTTTAAAATTTAATTAATTATTATTTACTATTTATATAATTTATCTATTTTCTTTAATTTTTTTAATTCTTTTCTTTTTATTGTTTTTTAATTCTCTTTTTTTATTTTTTTTAATCTTTTCAATTCTCTTTTAATTTAATTTAATTTTTTATTTATTATTTATAAAAATCGAAAAATTTATATTTCTTTATATTTTCACTTTCTATTTTTAATTCTTTTAATTTTCTTTTAATTATTTAATTTAATTTAATCATTTAATTTCTTTTAATTGTTTAATTTCTTTTAATTTTTTAATCTATTTTAATTTTTTAAATTTTTTAAATTCTTTTAATTATTAATTAATATTTTCAACATTTATATATTTTTATTTATTTTAAATCTTTTTATTAATTTATTTAATTACTTTTTTATTAACTATTTTATTAATTTCTTTATTAAACCTTTTATTAATCTTTTTTATTAATTCTTTTTATTAATTCTTTTTATTCATTCTTTTTATTAATTGTTTTATAAATTCTTTTTATTAATATCTTTATTTTATTTTTTAATAAAATTTATTATTAATTATTATTTTTAAAATTTATATAATCTTTCTTTTTTTTAATTTTTAATGTTTTTTATTATAAACATATTTCTTTTAAATTCTTTATTTTTTTATTTTTCTATTTCTTTTAATTATCTTTTTTAATTTTTTTTTAATTATTTCTTTTTTAAAGATTTTAAAAATCTTTTTAATTTTTTAATTTATTTAATTCTTAATTATTAATTATATTTAATTTTATTATATTTAAAATATTAAATCTTTTAATCTTTATTTAAAATTTAATTAATTATTAATTATTATTTTTAAAAATTTATATAATTTATCTATTTCTTTTTATTTTTTAATTCTTTTTTATTTTTTATTTTACTTTTCTATTTCTCTTTCTATTTTAATCTCTTTTAATCTTTTTTCATTTTTTTTAATCTTTTTATTATTACTTATTATTTCTAAATTTTATATAAATAATATTATTTTATATTTTTACTTTTTATTTTTTATTTTTTACTTTTTTTATATTTCATTTTTTATTTTTCATTTTTTACTTTTTTTAATTCTTTTTTTAATTCTTTTTTTAATTCTTTTTTTAATTCTTTTTTTAATTCCTTTTTCAATTCTTTTCTTAATTCTTTTCTTAATTCTTTTTTTAATTCTTTTTTTAATTCTTTTTTTAATTCTTTTTTTAATTCTTTTTTTAATTCTTTTTTTAATTCTTTTCTTAATTCCTTTTTTTATTCTTTTTTTAATTATTTTTTAATTTTTTTAAATTTCTTTTTCTATTTTTTTTTTAAATGCTTTTATTCATTATTTATAAAAATTATATAATTTAAATTTTCTTTTTAATTTTCTTTTATATTCTTTTTTTATATTTTTCATTCTTTTAATTTTTTATAAAACATTTTATTTATTTTTCTTTTGATTATTTTTAATTATTAATCAATATTTTCAAAATTTATACATTTATATTTATATTTAATTTTCTTTCTTTTTAACCTTTTTATCAATTTCTTTAATCATTATTTAATTTTATTTTCTATTTCTTTTAATTTTACTTTTATTCTTTTTATTTATTTTATTTGTTTTATTTATTTTATTTGTTTTATTTATTTTATTTGTTTTATTTATTTTATTTATTTTATTTCTTTTATTTATTTTATTTATTTTATTTATTTTATTTATTTTATTTATTTTATTTATTTTATTTCTTTTATTTCTTTTATTTCTTTTATTTCTTTTATTTATTTTATTTATTTTATTTATTTTATTTATTTTATTTATTTTATTTATTTTATTTATTTTATTTATTTTATTTATTTTATTTATTTTATTTATTTTATTTATTTTATTTATTTTATTTATTTTATTTATTTTATTTATTTTATTTATTTTATTTATTTTATTTATTTTATTTATTTTATTTATTTTATTTATTTTATATGTTCGTAGGGTTCGTAGGGTTTCGTAGGGTTCGTAGAATTCGTAGGATTTATAGGTTCGTAGGTTCGTAGGTTCGTAGGTTCGTAGGTTCGTAGGTTCGTAGGTTCGTAGGTTCGTAGGTTCGTAGGTTCGTAGGTTCGTAGGTTCGTAGGTTCGTAGGTTCGTAGATCGTAAAATCACTTATAGCTTTTGAACCACATATCGTACAATTAATTTAATTAGATCGTTAGATAGATTCGAAGATTCTTTTCAATATTTTATATTTCGATTCTATTTTATTCATTGTTGAAAGAAGTGTATTAATTTCAAAGGACTTTCAAAGAGCTACACGTGATTTTTCAGAATAGTGTTCCAACATCGTGCACGATCCACTGCGTCATAAGAGTGTTTTAAAATATATATAAATAAATAAAAGATAATGTTTTTATTATATTAATATATTAAAATTAATATAAAATATATAAAATTAATATTAAATTATAAAGTACAATTAAAGCTTTTAATTAATATATTTTAATTTCAATTTAAATAAAACGTTAGTAATTTATATTAATTATAAAAATTAAAAAAATGATATTATTAATAATATAATATTAAAAAAGTATATATTTATACAAACTTTGTCTTTAGCTTTTTAATATTAAAGATTATCAAATATTTTATTTATAATTTTTAAATTATATATTTTATAATTAATTTAATTAAATTATTAAATAAATTCAAAAATTGTAATTAATATTTTATATTTTAATTTTATTTTATTAATTATAAAAAAAAATATATTAATTTTAAAGGATTGTTGAAAAAATATATATAATATTTTAAAATAATATTTTAATTGTATACAAAGATTTAAAAATTATATACTTATATAAATTCGAATGTTTATATAAATATATATTTATAATATACAATTTTATAATTTATATAATTATTTTAATTTAATATAAAATCTAAACGTTAATTTTAATTATAATATAAATTATATTAATTAAAAATCTTTAAAAAACTTTATTAATTGATATAAAATATATTAATTAAATATACTTGAATATAAAGTTATATTAGGCTAAATATAAAATATAAATTATATAAAGGTTTTCAATTTGCATTTTGATTTTAAAAAGGGTATTTCAAATGTAATTCAGCAGACTTTTATAAGGTCGATTCGGGTGCAAGATGGGTATAGGATTTCAGCAATACCCGCTCCGTATACAGATTATTCGCAAATAATTCGTTAGATATAAAACCCTTTTCGCAAAGGGTATCCGTTGCGTAGTTTAGATACCCATGCAATCATTTGTAGCATGTTCTTTTTCAATAAGTGATTTGGCTTTAGACAAAACTGCTTTCATTGCTAATGTTAGAACCAGAATCTGATGAAGAAGGTGAGGTGGATTAGTCAGCGAGATTAGGTTCATAAGCTTAAATAGTGAAAGTAGTGTTAAACCTTAAGAGTGGAGTGTGGTTCAGTGGTAGCATTCTTCATTTCAACTTTCATCGCTGATTGATCACCAAGTAAAGTTTAATGGAGTTCGACAAATGATAGGTTCGCTAAGCATTAGCAAGTGGGGCTCTTTTCAGAGGACCCACCGAGAGCGCATTTGCGGATTACCCAGCTTGGCTCGTACGTTTCCCCTGTAACTGGGTTACAGGGGAAACGTACGAGCCAAGCTGGGTAATCCGCAAAAATTTTTATATTTATACGATTTATAGTTGTTGAGATATTTATTATTAAAGTTTTCTTGATTCTGATTAGTTTTTCCTTTTTTCGAGCTAAAAGCGAAAGGGAAAGATGAAAAGAGAAGGGGAAGAGAGAGGAAAGAGGGGAGAGGGGAGTTGGAAGAAAAAAAAGAAGAATAAAAGGGGAAGAAGAAAAAGAGAAAAAGGGAAAAGGAAAAGGAAAAAAAAGATTTAACTTTATTATTATAAAATATTATTAATATTTATATATAAATAATATAGATTAAATATTAAAAAATTATTTAAAAATTTAAATTCAAATTATTTTGATACAAAAAATATAATTAATATTTAATATATTATTTTTTATAAAAAATTAATTTATTTTTTATATATTTATTATATATTAGTTTAAAAACTAAATAATTAAAAAATATACTTTTTTTAAATAAATATAAAAATTTAAATTTGAATTCGAATATATATTTTTTAATATAATATTATTTATTAAGAATTAATACATTTTTTATATATTTATTATATATATATAATTTAAATTAAACATTTCAAAATTTACAAATTTTATTATTTTATTTTTCAATTTTTTACTTTCAAATCAAATCTCAAAATATAAATCTTTTAATTAAGCCTTTTTACCATTTTATTAATTTTAAAATATTTAATTCTTTTTTATTATTTCAAATTCAATTTTATTACTTCAAATTTTCTTTATTATTATTTGAAATTCGATTTTATTATTTCAAATTTCTTTTATTATTATTTCAAATTCAATTTCATTTTATCCTTAAATCCCCCTTATTATTACTTTAAATTCAACCCCATTTTACTTTCAAATCTTTTTTCTTATTATTGTCACGATGCTAAAGCATTGAGGTTGAAATATAATTGTTGGATAAATCACGTGCCTACGGCACGCTTGCGGCACCCCCGCGCTACGGCGCTAGCATGCGCTAGCGGGCATATATAGTTGATCTGTAGCATAGTTTTTTAGAGCTTCGAGCCAAATACACTGTATACTATAGTACATTTGTTCTCCATCGCCCATGGTGATTCCAATAATAATATATTGTTAAAGAGTCTTTATATTTATAAAAAGCAAAGCTTTTTATATATATAAAATAAATAATATAATTATATAATTGTATAATTTAATAAGGAGAGGTATTTAATATTTTAGGTGTAATTTAAAATCTTAAATATTTTTTTAAATTTATTGTAGCAAATATTTTTCGAAAAAAGTTATTAATGTTTTTGTTAATCGAATTCAAAAATAATTAACGAAAAAAAATTAAATATAAAATAATTTTAAATTATTATAAAAGTTATTATATCAATTTTATATTTACAAATAAATTTATTATAATTAAAATTTATTATATTTTTTTATTTATTATATTTAGGTTTTTATTTTTTATAATAAATTAAATATTAAATAATTTTTTTATTATAATCAAATATTTGTTTATTAAAAAGTTATTTGATTTTTTAATAATTTGGGTTTTGTTTATTATCGATAATTTTATTATATTGAAAATCGTAATATTTGTAAAGATTTTTGTTAAAATCAATAGATGATTCGAATTATATAATAAAAAATATAGGATAAATATATTAATAAATCAAAATATCAAATCGATAAATTAATTAATCAATTTATTTAATAATATAAAAAAAGTAAATGTATTATTATAATAATTTTTTATTAAATTTTTTTGTAAAAAGAATATTATATTTTTTATAAAAATATAGTAATATTTAATTTCCAATTTTGAAAAATATGGGATAATAAAATTAATTGTATATTTATTTTATTTTTATATTAATTATATCGATAATATTAAAAGTATTAATTTATATAAAAAAAAAATTGTTTTGGTTAATAATTGTTTATAAAAAAAGTTAAGATTAAAATTAAAAACAATTTTATTAAATATAAAATTAATATTAGTTTTTATAAAATTATTAAAAATAATTTAAAATTGAAAGTAAAATTTAAATTATTTTTGTATATTTGTTAAAATCGAAATTAAAAATTAAAAAATAATTTTATAAATAATATTAATTTTATAAATAATATTAATTTTTTTATTTATTTTATTGATTTAAAGATAATATATTATATTGTAAAAATATTATATATTGGTATATAAAAATAATTGTTTTTAAAATATAAATAAGAATTTTTTATTATAATTAAAAATAATTATTTTAAATATATTTTAGTTTATAAATTAAAATCGTTTAATAATTATATTTATTTATTAAATAATGGTTTATATAAACTTTTTAAATATAGCTGTAATTTTTTTGGATATTTTGTATATAATAGTAATATAGTAATTAAATCTTTTTATTAAAATTAATAAAACAAAAATAAAATTTATAATTAAAATATAAAATAATATAAATAAAATATTGATTAATTGAAATATATTGTATGGAGTATAATAATAAATTTAATAAATATAATATTTGGGATAAAATATTAAAAGAATATATAAATATTAATATAATTTGTAAATATAAAAATTATACAAGATATAATTATAGGTTTATATAAATTTTGAATATTTTATAGTATTATATTTTATTTATAAAATATTTTTAATTATATTAATTGATATATATAATTGAAAAATATTATTATTATATTAAATAAAATTATTTTTAAAATAAAAATTAAATTAAATTATATTATTATTTAATTTTATATTTTTTTTTAATTATAAAATTATTATATAAAATACTTTATTTTTTTTATATTTTTGTATTAACTAATTCTGGAAGTTTGTATTAAATTTAATTAAAATAATGATATATTAATATTTAATAATATAATTGAAATTTAATTTTAAAAATAAAAATAAATAATCTTTATTAAATAATTAGAAAAAAAATTTAATATAATATATTTTTTATTAAATTTATAAAAAAAAAAAAATCGAATTATTATAAATATATATTAATATATATAAAAATAAGATTTAAATAATTAATATTTTTAATTTGTAAAATCTTTTAATAAATAATATTAATAATAATTTTATAATCTATAAAAATATAAAAAAAGAAAAAAGCTAATTTAATTAAATAATAAATTTTTTGAATTATTTAAATAATATTTAATATTTTGAATTCTATAATTTATAATTTCTGTTTTACTAAATATAATATATAATTAAAAAACAAAATTAATTAAATATTTGTTTTTTTGAATTAATTTTTTTTATAAATAATAATTTTATTTTATATATAATAAATTATAATATTAATATTAAATTTAAAAGAAAAATTAATATTAATATAAAAAGTATAATTAACAAAATTTATATATATAAAAATATTAAATTATAATAATTTGTTTTTGATTATATCAAAAAATTGTTTTTTGTTAAAAATAAAAAAATTAATTGTCGAATCACCTTGGTAATATTAAAATATGTATAGTAGAAAGTAGTATATTATAAAAGCATACAGATCGATTGTAAATCGATCTGCAAACTTATATATTTGCAAGGTGCGGGCATATCAACTGCACGTAGCTGTACACTCCGGTAAATCTATTTTGCAGATTTACTAGTATTATAATATTAGTAACTTTTAAATTAAGTCTAAATATATATTATTTAAATAATTAAATATACGATATTAAAATAAAAAGAAAATATAAAAAAAAAATATTTTTTTATAATTATATAATAAATTATATAACAAAATTATATAGCTTTTATAAATATTATATATTTAGATTTATTCTTAATTTTTTATTTTATTTATTTTTAATTTTTTATTTTTTTATTATAATTTTGTTAATTTTATTAATATATTCAATTTATTAATTAAATTTAAATTTGTAATAATTGAAGTTAATAAAATTGAATAATATTTAATAATATTTTGTTTTTGTTATGATATTAATAGAATTTATATTTTTATTAATTTATATTATTTTAACAATTTTATATTTTTTGTATTTTTAATGTAAAGCTATAATATTAATTATAAATTGTTTTTTTTAAATTATTTTTAATTTAATAATATATTTATAAAATAATTTTAAATTAATATATATAATAAATAAAATCTTTGTATTCAAAATATTATTAATAATATTTTTAATAATAAAAATAATATTAAAATTTAATATTAAAATATATAATTTGGATATAAAAATATTTCGAATAATTCTTTTATATTTGATTAAGGATTAATAAAAAATATTAGCTTAATTATATTTGTTAGTAAAAATAATAATATAATTGATTTATAAAGATATATTATTATTATTTATAAAAAATATATTTATAAAAATAATTAATTATAAGAATTTTAAATCGAATAATATAAAGTTTAGTTTTTATAAAATATTTTTTATTTATTAATTAAAATATTTATTAAATATTTTAATATTAATATTTTAAAAATCGATGTATTATATTATAATAAATAAATTAAATATAATTTTAAAATAATTAATAATATTAATATATACATCTCAAATTTATTATACAACAAATTATTTTTTTATTTTAATATTCTTATGGATCTTTTCTTTGATTCTATATATATTCTTTAGTTTAGAATTTACAAACTAAAATAGGTTGATTTGCTTTTTTTGGTTTAGTCGAATAATATTGTTATGCAAAAATAGAATATTATTGTTAAACTTAATTGATATAATTAGAATTAATTTTTTTTTAAACTTAATTTTGAAGATAATTTTGATAAGCTTTTTTTATTTAAGTCTTGCAAATATATTATTTGTTATAATCAAAGTATCATCCGTTTAGAATCCGATAATACTAAATTTCTTTTTTGTATTCGAATATAGGAGATAAGGATTATATATTAAAATAATTATATCAAATTTTTGGATATAATATTTATAATAAATATAAAATTAATGATTTTTAATTTTTAAAATACTATAAAATAATT
>JANPYM010000002.1:22621-41042 GCA_025890175.1 Ciborinia camelliae
ACCTTAAATTCCCCCTCCCTTCCCCTTTCCTTCTCCTCCACCATCTCGCATCCTCGCATCCTCCATCCCATCTCACCCTACCCTACCAATTATCTATAACAATATCAAATAAATAAATAAATAATAAATAAATGCCTAAATAATCATTAAAAGCATCTACCCATTTACCCACCTACCCATCTACCACCCACCCAGCAAGGTAAAAAGAGATATAATACCAGATAATACCAGACAATAAAAAATAAGATATAAAATTACCTACCTAGGTACTCCAGTTTGCATCATAATAAAACTTCCACTTCCACTTCCAGTTCCCCAATTTCCACAACTTCCACCTTAACCTCCACCTCCCCAATTTCCCCAATTTCCACTTCCCCGATCCATTCAATTCCATCCATATTGAATCTCATATTAAATCTCATAATCTCATAATCTCATATAAAATTTTAAGCTACCCATCTACCCATCTACCTACGGTATCTACCTACTATCTAGCTATCTAGCTAACCCAACCCATCGCAACCCAACTCATCGCAAACATCCCTCCTATCCATCCCATCCCATCCCTTCCTTACTGAATAAGTAGATGCGAGCAAGTACCGTGCAAAAGCAAAAGCAAATGCAAAGGTAAAAGATCCAGGCCAAACGCACCAAACTCATCAATCAAGCTAACCATTTGTGAACCACCCACTTCACCCCACCCCACCCTATTTATTCCATCTACCTAGGTAGGTATCCCGAGGTCCCATTTCAAACCCCGAGGTCATATAACCAAGTGGTAATAACCCAGAAGAAAGAATCTACCATTTGTTAAATTTCGATTCATTCCACCCCACCCCACCCCACTGCACTCCTCATTTCCACTTTTCCCAGCATGCAATTCCATTCCACTCCCTTGCACCCCACCCAATTTCATCATCTCATATCATATCATCTCGTAAAACCCTTTGCAAAAAAAAAGCAACCTCATCTTGGTATATCCCCAGCAACGAAGGCTGTGCAAAGTGGTCAAAAAAAATCCAACGCCCGCTTAAATATCAACGTTATGCTCTGCCCTGCCATCAAAAGTAAAAAACATCATTGACCATGAGCACCAGCTTGATCATAAACCACACTTCCCATCCCACCAGCACCCGAACCACCCATACCAGCACCCGCCAAATCTCTTCCTTGACTATCAACAGGTGGATATCGAGCTCGAAGCTCAAGATCATCAAGTGGAATATGTGATCGAATATACTTCTCACGACCATCATCATCTGGATTATGATCCCAGCTAGTAAATTTACCAACTTTGAGAGCACTCCAAACAAGACGTCTTTGACGTTGAGAAAGTAAAACATCTGTGGTAATCTTTTCGAAATCCCATTTAGCTGCAGATTCTGCTTGGAAATCCTTCAAGAATTTGATGGTCTCTTCGGTCATGAGTGGATGTTTGGCGGGAAGAGATGCAAGGTTAGTGACTTCCTTAGGATCTTCGGCAAGGTTGTAAAGTTGATCTGGATCAGCTGGACATGTGATGTATTTCCATGGTCCACGTCTAATCATCATCATTGGTGCAATGGTACCTTCACCACAGTATTCTGCGAAAACTGTATCAGATCCACCTGGACGTGATTGAAGATGTGGAAGAAGGGATGAACCATCCATTGGAAGACCAGGCCATAATTCAACATTGACAAGATCGGCCAATGTTGGAAGAATGTCCAATGTAGAAACATTTTCGGATACATGATGAGCTTTGAAATATTTTGGGTAATGAACGAGAAGAGGTACTCGAACAGATGCCTCAAAATAAGACATCTTATACCAAAGACCACGTTCTCCAAGCATATCACCATGATCACCACTGAAAACAATGATTGTGTTTTCATCAAGTCGGCAATCCTTCAATACTTCAAGTAATTTTCCAATGCAATCATCAACGTAACTGACTGCTCCATAGTATGCACGTCTAGCTCTCTTGATTTGATCATCTGTAAATTCTTTGCCCCAGAGATCACAAACTTTCAATAGACGCTTGCTGTGTGAATCTAATTCTTCTTGTGGAATCTTGGTCTCTGGTAGATCAATATCGACACCTTCGTAAAGGTCCCAGAACTTCTTCTGAATATTGTAAGGATCATGAGGATGAGTGAGGGAAACCTGAAATAAAATGTTAGTAAAATTGAAGCCGAATAAGAAGTAGATAACTTACAGTCATGCAGAATGGTCTAGTATTTGGTCCCTTACGAACGTGATCGTAAAGAAATTGAGTTGACTTATACATAACCTCCTCATCATAATCCAATTGATTACTTCTGACACAAATACCAGCTTGTAAGATGGAGCTAGCATTGTGGTACCATTCCAATCTCTTGTCTGGATCTTCCCAATTAACTGCCCAACCATAATCACCAGGATAGATATCACTAGTCAAACGACTCTCATAACCATGCAATTGTTCTCCTATAAAGTGCATCTTTCCTGCCAATGTAGTTTCATATCCTGCAGCTCGTAGGTAATGTGCGTATGTTGGAGTAGAAGGATCGATTGAGCTGGCATTATCGTATGAACCAATTCTGCAAGGTAACTGACCAGTAACCATCGACATTCGAGAAGGAGCGCAAAGTGGTGAAGGGCAATATGCGGAATCGAAGACGACAGCATCTTTGGCAAGACCATCAAGATGTGGTGTTTGAATTTGAGATTTAGGATTGTGCATCTTTAGCAAAGGTGCTGCCAACTGATCTGCCATGATGTATAAAATGTTTGGCTTCGAACCTGAAGGCATGTTGTTGGTATTGTTGAAAAGGAAGGTTGAATTCTTCTCAAGCCGTGGAGAAGAAGGAACTGTATTCAAATCTGGAGCCATGGTGATCTCGTTGCTTAACTCTGTATGTGATTTCAGAGAAGATGTGGTGATGGATTCTGTGTTGAGTTGAGTTTCAAACGATCAACTTGAATGCGGAGTATGGGGAAGTTCTTTCTTGATGTTATGGAGGGGTAGTAAGGAGAAAGATGCAATACTTTGGGGGAATGATGTGATCAAGAGAAAGGAAGGGGCGAGGAATAAATAAACTACCACGATGACTAGAGGGGTAGTTTAATGTTCAATGAATACGGGAAAGTTCTCAGTAGTGAATATGATAAATGATATAAGTAAGAGAATACCTCGGTGTGAAAGAAGGAGATTGGAGGGTGAATGGGGAGATCAAAGGGTGAATAGATAGGAAATGAAAAGGAACAGTAGGAGATATATGAAATAACCTCTTGAGATTACCTGGCGGTGAGTGAATGAATGACTTGGAGAGAAGAGAAGAGAAGGTTGAGAATACTTAGACTAGGAAGGAAAGAATGAAAAAAAGAGAAACTTCTAGATTTTCCATACATCCCATAACCCCAAGAAAGTGGTGGTATGCGGATGTGGTGGATATGGGATGGATGAGTTTGGGGAAAATGTTGCGATTTGGAAATATCTTGCGTGATAATATTGACGCTAAGCCCAATTTGATAAGTCAAACTAACGGATCGGACCCTCCAGCTGCTCATGTAACCTAGGGAAATTTGGAAATTTAATAAGGTTGGATAGTTTTGGTTCCATCAATGCCCCTGACATCCATTGCATTCATTAGATATTAAACCTTATCAGAGGACGATGTGACAGAAATTAATTGCTCTCATGCTGTTGTTGCTCAGGTGTTGTGTATTGAAATTTGATCAGTAACGACAGCATCTAATATTGATGAGCTCGTTTATTCTATCACAAATTCATGACCGCCTCCTATCTACATTACTTCCCGTCCTCATAGGTCAACTCGAAATTCGACCATCATGGCAGCGATGATTAATGATTCGTTCATTCAATCATCTTATCATCTTATCTAGTTGAATCTTTTTATTCATCTTCATGTGATAGTGGATTCTATAACCTTGTTAACAACACTGAACCTTATTTGTGCTTCTAAACTTCGAGAAGTTCTTAAAACAGCTCGAGGGTCAAGACTCGAAACCTCTCGTATGAACTATGGAGGAAGTCCTTCATCGCCGGGGGTGGTAGTCGTACAGTATTGTCTGTTTTCCTACCTACTCAAGTATGGATTATTACTCAAATTGATACACGTTATACGATATCAGTACCGTCGGGTGCTCCACCTGTTATTTTCTTACCCCAGCTTTTGGGTTTTTGCAAAACTCTCTTATCGTCCTAATCTGCTTCTTCGTTCCTTCTTCATGCTTCTACCCGCTTGCCTTCCGTAAGTGGAGCTGTAGTAAATAGTCTAGTACTAGGTCGTTTAGTTATCTCTCGATCGCCAGCTTGCCATCTTTCCTTCGCCGGGTAGCCGTAAATATCAACTTGTTTGAATTAATTCATACACCCGATATAAACTACTGTGTATGAGCCGTATGTCAAACATTGGACAATGCATAATAGACACACAGATTTCGTTTCTGAGTCTTGTCCAAAGGTATGGTATGTACTCAAATAAAAGCGGTGTACTCTTTCATGACTAGCTCTAAATTGTTCTAGCTTCCTCCTCTTTTTAACATTAACGTTTATTCCTTCCGATCATAGACTACTTCAGCCTTGCATATGTGATGTGAATCCAAGTGGATTCAATTGACCATTAATATCATCAATTTTACAATTTCTAGCCTCGTGGATGCAACGACACGGAAATCAAGGTTTCTCAATTTCTCCATCGTTGCAAAAGTTACTCAAATCATACCTAGCGTCGTTGTACCTCAATTGCTGGCATTATTGTTCCTGACGGGAACATATTTTCTACCTTGGCACCGTCTAATTCCAATCAAGTTAGTTTAAAATGGCACGAAATTTTCTTCAAGATTAATTGGACAAGCTAAACAAATTTAAAGCTTCATTAGTGGTTGAATATTTCCTTGTGGAGGGGTAAAGTCTCAAAAGCACGCGAGCATCTAACGGTTCAATTCGACAATCTAAAACCCTTGAAATTGGGCATATCGTATATAAGCTGGGAATATCCTGTCTGAGCAATCATTTTTTGAACTTCACATCAAAATTTGTGCAAAGCGTTACATTTAGATTCTAAAAGAATTCCCTCCTTTCCAAATTTCCAGCCCGCCATCAGCACTATCGACTGGATGAACATTCCTTAAATGGTCATCAAACACCACAAAAGATACGACTTGATGCATTCATTCTTGGTATCAAATTGTGGCAATCAGGAATAGAGATTGGTTGGAAAAAGTTTCCCTCCCATGAATTTCTTATCGGGAATGGGAGATCATCACAAGGCATTCAAGATATATCAACCAATCGGGAACAAATGTGGTAGTCCACAAAATGTTTTCAGATACACGATGTATGACAGATCGAATCATTCATGTGATTACACGACTGACCTGACTTGGTATCAATAGTTTATATGTCGAAGTTGGTAATTATTTCCATGTAGGATTTATTGCAGTCTTGATCAATGTGCTACTTTATTCGGAATTTCCGGGTATTTAACATTGCATACATTGTACAGATTTTCAATTCGTACCTAACAAAGGGAAAGAGATGAAAAGATTTATGGCTAGTCATACCGCTTGATGCATTAGTTTTGGAAGATTGTGGAAACAAATGTTGAGTCTTGTGACTTATATGAGACTTGCGGGTGCAAGAATCAACGAACTTCCGAAGCGGGGAAAAATATCAAGTCTAAAGACTCGGGACCTTTGAAGAATTTGAAGAGATAATGACAATGAAATGTTGAGATAGATGATGCCTCTACAATTGGAAGCTCCATAGCTGGAACCAAATATTTGAGGGGTCAAATTTTCACCATAGAGTCAAACACGAAGCAATTGAACAGAGGAGTCTCGAATACAAATTACATCAGCCAGGTCAAGATCTTCGGAAATCCAAGAAAAAGCCAACCAGATGGACAAAAATTGTCATCATATCTCTAAATTATCTTGAGAACCACCTATTGGCCGAAAAATTTCAGCTAGGCTGAATATTACAGATCACAGTACCGAAGTCCTCAATTATTTTCTCTGGCTGAAGTCTCTGCTTCCAGAATACAAACTTACGAGGATATTCACACCCGGTACCAGATTTAACCATACTTGGTCTTGCAGTCTACATTTCAGCTTACACATAATGATACGTACGGCCTTGGAAATTCATGCACGGAAAGAAACTTCCTACTTGGCTTACCCGCTTCTCTGTTGCTATTTTCGCTGCTCTCATTCATCCAAGTTGAGCGATGGTCGTTGTGGACGTTTGTCCTCGTGCTACATAATCTTTCTTCACCGAGTCTGTAGCCCCATTCTACCTCTCGTCACCCTATACGTCCATCGTATGTATGTGTGTGTGTGTTCCTTGCGGACCAATATTTTCTCCTCGCCTTTTGATTTCCTTTTCTACTAGCATGCATACATATTTCGGTCAAATCTCTCAGCTTGGGGGTTTTATTCACACTCACTTTTTACGGCGATTCGTGATGCGTGATGTGTGATGGGTGAGGAGCCGAGTATTTCGTCTCGTATGTAGGTAGGTAGCACCACTACGGATTGATCACATCCATCTGTATCTGTATCTGTATCTGTATCTGTATCTGTATCTGTATCTGTACAACCCGTTTATTCTTTCAAGTTTCAATGTCTCGACGGAATTCTCTCCGCGATCTTCAAAAGTACTACATTAGAGCTTGCTTGTACTTATTCGTGGATGCAGGTGGATCTATCGAATTAACAATTCACTGCTTATACCGACACTTTTGAGATTATCGTTCAGTATGGGTATTTAGTATGTATCTTCGACTGACTTTGGTTCATCTCTTGTACTTGGAAGTCTTACTTACACTTTTTTCTTTGAGAGGCTAGAGCCTAGAGCTCAGCTCTCGTTATTATCTATATACTATCTAGATACATTGTTTCGATTATTTTCCGTGTTATAAGACGAGATGAGTGGAGTTGAGTGGAGTTGAGTGGAGATATAATCTATATTCATACATGTAACATAATGTGATTATGATAATGGAATGCCTCCAGATCATAAACCATAAATCCGATGCATAAGATATCTTTCGATATATAGTCAATTAGTTATATTGATTTGATATTTCTCTGCAGGTAGTAAATACTAAGTAAATAAGTAGTTAGCTATCTTGCCAACTCGAGGAATTATATCTTGTCATATCATATCATATCTTATTATATATTTTCTTGCATCAATTAATTAAAATCCAATACTAATAAGTTTGATTTATCTATTTATCTATTCTAGAGAAATGAAGTAAAATAGAATATAGTAAACCCTCGGCTCTTGGCTTCGAAAATAATGTCAGTGTAGCCTTAGGTAGTTTGTTCATCTGTAAAATGATGAGTTACATTTTACGGTGAGGACTGAGGAATTTGAGTCTGAGGACCAGAGTCTGGGGGTGGATTGAGATCATGAGAGATAGATGGATAGATGGATAAATGGATAGACTTTGAGTTTTAGTTTTAGTGTTAGTTTTGTGTTTATATTTACAATTACCTTTTCTCGACAGTGCTTGTTATCCTTCTTTCTCTGCGTCTCTTTTCTGATTCTCTTCTCTGATTTATCATTTCTGGAAGTTTCTTCAATTTTCTTCAATTTCCCTTGTGAATTGTGACGCTTGAGTCAGAGTCTTGACTTAATCATTCATAGATTCCTCGTTTCCTTTCCTTTCCTTTCCTCATCTATCTAAACATTATCAAAATACAAAAAAAAAACTCAATACCTCCCAAGAACAACCTTAGTAACCTGACAATCTTGCGCCTCACCATGGATCGCTTATCCATATCCCTATCCTTCCCCATTCCATATGCACCACCTCCTTCTATAACTCCACCTCTTCCAACTCCAGTATCTGAACTCCTCAGTTAGGTACTTACTAGACACTTACCCAGTGAGTGCGCTCAAAATAACCCCAAGGAAAATATCTACATCACATCACATCACATCACATCACATGACATCTACCCTTCAAAGTCTCCTCCATAGCGTTTCCGCGACCAGTTAGCTTATAAATAGGACCTAGGAGCATGAGATTGATATGTCAAACAGGCTCCTCGCATATAGAATAAATCCTTACAATCAATCCACACACTCGGTAATAAGATGGCGGTGGTTTGTTATATTTTAAGGGAGCTTAGTAGCTCGTATATCTATCTTTCATCTATTATTATTATTATTATTATTATTATTATTATTATTATTATTATTATTATTATTATTATTATTATTATTATTATTATTATTATTATTATTATTATTATTATTATTATTATTATTATTATTATTATTATTATTATTATTATTATTATTATTATTATTATTATTATTATTATTATTATTATTATTATTATTATTATTATTATCAATATATAATTTATCCCAAGGAAAAGATTACCCTTTAGCTAGTGAGCAACGCCGACTTGCTCCTATCCTTTCAGCCTCCAGTACTTGCGGAACTGAACTCTCCGGTCTGTTTATATGAATATTTGTAGTGAAGTTTATTTCTGGGTTGGTTGGTTGGTTGGTTATGAATGAATTGAATTGAATTGAATTGATCACCTCAGTTACGAGAGTTCTATTTAGGTATTTAGGTATTTAGGTATGCCCACTAAGATGAGGTGTTGATAGATCTACCAATATTGATTTTTTTGAATGTGTTGAGTTTGTGCTTTTGCCATGGCCCATGGTTAAATTGCATTTTTTCATAATTGGGGCTGTTGATAAATTTGAATGCGGTTGGGCAATCGTCATGAAAGTTGTCGGTCGATTTCAATAGCCGGTGGATTGCAAGGAATGGAATTTTAATATTTTTCATGATTCATAAGTAATGAGATAGGTTGAAGAGTTCACGCATGAGAAAGTGTAGTATCTATTGTTGATATTATTATTGTGTATCGAGCTAGTGTATGTAGAACTACTTTATATCAACAGTATCTATTGAGCGTATAGCATATTAACTATCTCCTAAAGGCATATTATACAAATAGGCTTTAATATGGTGTCGAAAGGGGCCTCTCAGATTTGAATTTGACAAATGGGAAAATGGAAAATGGCTATATTCATCGAAGCTGTAGAATATCAATTTCCTACTTAGGCCCAGACCAATAGGCCACAGATGAGTTTAGAAACATATTGCCCCCGAAAAGAGCCGCAATTAATCTTTCACATAAAATGGACATAATCTTGATGATCCGAAACTTAAGACTAGTATCGTAGGAAATAACTCGAATAAAATCAAACCTTCACCAACAAGTGGGGAATGAAAAGCTCATGATGAATTATGATATAGAAAATACATTATAAAGCAATTATAAAATTCTATGGTGAGGAAATTGGATGACTGCATATCATCTGATATCTATATCTAGATAATGAACACCGAGGAGAAAATTCCTAAGAACACTAATCCTAAAGAATGTCCAACCTCCATTGCCCCAGATTTTGTAGTTGTACTAGCTGCAGTTGATGTTGTGGATGATGAATCCGCAAGCGCTGTTGCTGAGGAGGAGGAAGTGCCAGTGCTACTAATAGAAGTTGCGATGCTAGAACCATTCGAAGTAATTGACGATGTCGAGGTCGCGGATTGAGTTGATGTTGTTCCACTCGAATTTGTGCTTTCTACTGCCTCTCCACACTGTTGTAATCTTGTCCATCCATTTGCAAATTCAGTCTCCCACCAATCTCCAATAGAAACCAGCCAATAATAATTGAATTGATATGCCGATCCGGGATAATCATGGGCTATTTGATATTCTTGAACTGCACATTCGTCATCGCAAGAGAAGGTTGATGCTGATGATGATGAAGCAGCATTGTAGCAATATGTACCAGCACTATAGATTAAAGTCAGCCATCAGCCTCAATTCATAATCATGAATTTACGTACGCTGACTTCGTACAGTCCTTTGCGAGTGTATACTGGAATACTTGGGCCACGATTTCTACCGGTACAAGAGCTTCAGGAGTAGATCCTCCTACATATTCCTGTGCGGCATCACCATCTGCAGTACAAGCTTCCTGAATACCTTTAAGGTATGAATCCACAGAGTTAGAACAAGTGGTTGTACAAGTATTATCGAAATCTGTAGAGGTAGGTTTGAATGCAGGTCGCATGGAAGCAACCAATCCTAATAGTGTAGCATCGCAGTTGATATCGGCACTGTAAGCAGCTATACAAGCTTGAGAAGTTGTATTTGCGAGATCTTTGACAACATAATCCCAATCTGGACCAGAAGTATTGAGGTTGAAAGTTGCGTTGACGATTCCAGAGAATGTCGTAAAGAAGATTAGTGGACTGGATTTCATCATGTTGGTTGCTGTTGGTGGTGGTTGTGCTCTTGTGGGGTAAAGAAAGCTTATTAAATTAAAGTTGCGGGAGTACCCCAGCCTTACATGTACCGCCTTAAAAAGATTGAAGAAAGGCACTGTTGGCCAACGATTGACAATAGTTGAAGAACTGAATTATTGATCAAGTTAAATCTTCAAGAGAAATTTGATGAAGATATACCCAAAGCCTTGCCACGCCGTGCCGTGCCGTGCCGCACAAAATTGGTCCGGGCATCGCGCCTGCCTATTTATCGGTAGAAAAAGTACTTGAGCATTATCCAAACCATGACATCTCGAATTCGAACCAGCCATGACTGGTCATCGTGACTCCAAGATGTTTATTATACCAAATCAAGGCAACTGGAATTATTCATTCGATATTGGTTGAATGAATGGTTGAATGAATGGTGTAAGTGTTTGATGCGTCTCCGTTGATTGGAACGTACGAGAACTCATCTTGGAAACACAGCCTGAGGGCGAGCATTGAAGTGTCTGAGGGAAACCGGATCCATCGAGATATGATGTCAAATGATTGCTTGCATACTCTAGTATTGGCATTGGTAGCATGGCTACTTGCATGGGCGACGTCTCTCATGTTCCACGAAGGAGGCTTAGTTCTGCGCGAGGCTCTCCAGGACTTGTCTGCACTTTTAAACATCCTCATTTCCTTTCAAACGATCAATCCATCATTCCAACTGTTGCGGATGTTGTTTTATTCGAAATGGCTACTCTCTCAACTGGCGCCAATTTCACTGCGTTCATTGGCCTTTTGGACATAGTCTTTAAATATACTGTCGAAGCATCTAATCTATATTCACGATGTGCCACGGCTTCAAAGAGTATCCCACGTCTTTTGGAAGATCTTAAGCTTTTTGCGGATACGATTGCACAGATTCGAATCTTTGCTGTCGAATACGAGCAATCACCATATGTGCTGGAAGATTCCCAAGTCGTTCTTCCACAACTAAAGACCTTACTGCAACGCTCCGAACAGCAACTTAGTTCATTGAAGCTCATGCTAAATGAATTAACGGTCAGCCAAGGCGATGGATGGTTTAAAAAGTGGAATAAAAACCTGTCCTGGGGTCTGGACGATCAGAAGATCTTGAGGTCTTGCCAACAGCTCGAAGCTTATAAAACAAGCTTCAATGGGATACTTTCTCTCATAGGAAGGTAAGGGTTTCAATCTTTCTCACAGGATTTTCAATAGTCCTGACTGCAGTCCGACAATGAAAGACCTTTTGATTCTTGAATCCATTTAGAATATTCATTTCATTTCAGACATTCAATCCATTTCAAACATTGAAACGTCACATCTGGTCTGCTGGTCCGGACTATTGGACATCCCGATCTCTCCCAGCTTGACGGGATTTACCTTCTTGTAATTGTGGTTCTCGAGCATTCATACGGACTACTAACGAAAGCGTAGGAAAAATGATATCGTCATTCGTAAACAGCTTAAAGAGACACGGCAGGATTTGAAAAATATAGCAAGTACCCACACACACACGAACTCCACCTTGGCCAATATACAATCAAATATGGTTTCGTCTTCACAGAATATGCAAACTGGAGTCGATAGTATCACAGCATCCATGAACAAATTACAAACGTCGCAAAATATCGTATCGACATCGATTGATGGCGTGGAGTCATCTCTCCAGTCCTCGAACAAACATCTCGAGAACATTCGCGTTGGTATTTGTGGCCATGCTACAAACCTGGAACAAGGTCTAGGTAGGGTGAAAGAGAGCATAGAGAAAAACTACAAGCAACAATTTGAGCTCTTTCATCAGCAAGAAGCTAGATTGACGTCCAGGTTGGAATCGGCAGTTGCGAGTATCTCAATTACAGAGAACCTGGACCATGACATTCTTTTCTATGGCGAAAATATAGGGATGATAGTCTTGCCCCTATTGCTAATGAAGAGTGATTTAATCAAGTGTGTAAGATCACTGTCTCTCGAAAATAAAATGACACTGTCGGCTTCCGAAGCATCTTGGATCGAAGAAGAAATCGAGAATCTTCTTTCTTGTGGTCTCAAAAGTGAACTCGGTACCGCCCGAAAAGCTCGACATACAATATCCGAGCTGAGGAAGAGAAATCATGATAAATCTTCGGATGTTCACGCCTTTCCATCATACGCCCCCGAAGATATCACTCAATCGATGACATGGCGAACAAGCCATGAACGCCACAGTATTATGGAACAGTGGTATAATCTCAATCGCGAGACTGATAATCGAAGTTATATCAAGATTCCAACAGCAGCTGGAATCCTTACCGTGGAGATAAACAGTCTCAACGAACAGAATTCCACACTATTTGGTTGTCGTATATCAATCCTACCGAAGTTAACACATGCATCTACTTCTATTGTTGCTTCTTTCATCAGCCAACTGCAGGATAACTCGCTTCCCAAGATTACTCGCCACTTAGAAACTCAGAGGGTGCTTCCCCGGTCGTCCGAAGCTATAAGGGCTATCGAAAATCGTGACGCGGTGGCTTTACGAGATCTTCTTAGACATGGGAAAGTGTCTATTTATGATCGTGATGAAGTTTATGGTCGGACGATTTTAGAGGTATGTGTGCGCCCTCTCTCATTATTGGCCACAACGTTATTAGCTCCGGAGGCAGAAAGCCGGGAATAGTTAATACACATAATATCATGGTATTGGACCTATTTAACGATTAATTTTTGCAGTCTGCTTTGGTGAAGTTGAACTGACTTGACAAACTGTATAGTGGGTAGCCCATTTAGCATTCTCCTCAACTTGTGAATTCCTTGTGGGCGAAGATGCGGACATTAATAAAGGCACATTGTATGTTTTATATATCGCCGTATTGTTATAGTAACAATCACTCACCTTTTTTTAGTAAAAAACATGAAACACAACCACTACTATGGTCCCACGAGATTAAGTTCAAGAGTTCTCGTCCAACAACGATAGTGAATATTCGTAATTACATTACAGAATTGATAATGGAATTTCGCCGAGATCCAACTTCCCTTCTAAGATAGGCCTCTTAGTATCCTCTCCATCGTTGCCTTAAAACTTGGGTTCCATCTGAGCAATTCAAGGGCCTTTTGAAATGATATTCCAAGGGGGGAATGAAAGTGGATATGTTAATGATGGCTTTTGATGTAATTCCGATTTTGAATTATTCAAAACTTATTTGTTTGAAAATTTATAGTCCAATGATATTCATTCAACATTATTAAAAAAACGGAATCGTATAATTTCATTAAAGTTCCCTATATGTAAGATTATTCATATAGCCGTTCTACTATACATCATAATATTATATTTGTACGGTGTATACCTTCTATATATTCTTCACTTACTTTTATATAAAGTAGATGGGATGAGATGTGATTTAATGTATAGTAACAGGCGAGATATTTGGAATAATGAAATAAGGCAGTGAAAATGGGATAGCGAGGAGCAGATGCGTTTGATGAAATATTACGATACCTAGGCATCGAAAGTCAAAATGAATGGTTACGGTCTGAAGCTTTGAAATTGATATTCCAGGTTGTATGAGATGATTTTGTGATATCAGGACTTGAATATCTAGTGAATATTCTAAATATTAATATCCATAATACAAATCATACATGTTCGTATTAAACACATACTGTATATATACACACCCAATGATCCCCCCTAATCTAATAATAAATTATAATCTTAACTTCAAGGAGTCCTCACTCAATCAATACCAAGAACTCATTCTGGAATCCGAGTCCGAATCTGAATCCTAAGCTCTTACACTTAAACTCATACTCTATACTCTTCCAAGAAACTGTATTCCCTATCATAAATCCATATATGACACGGCGCTTGATGTGAAAACTACATCCCACTAAAGCGGTTAACACTTAATCATCTACCAAACAGAATCAAAGTTGATTATAGCCTATTAGACATTGGAATGAACTCGGAAAAATCCGAATCCTCAATAGTCCATACATATTATCTGTTTCTCGATAGGTATGAGACCTTCCGCTTGCAAAGATCCCAAAACCCAAATTTCAATTTACCCATTGGAGTTTTCAACTCATTCATTGTTACACCAAATTAGTCCTTGACATTTCATGATGATGGTACGTTAACTTCGAGGCGTATATTTAACTTCGAGTGCCGTAATATACGCCTCGAAGTAGCCTATTTTCTTCTTACTGCCCCATTTGTAGGTTTTAGCTTCAGCTTGAAAGATCCTCGATAGTAGATGTCAGGACATTTAGTCCAATCTGCCATTCAACAACCTGAAGGTTTATAAAGATATCTGCATCGCATCTGCAACGGTGGTATATCTAGGAACTGCGCACTGGCATGTAGTTGGAAATGCACGACGAAGCCAAGCTTGTTGAAGTACGTTTGAGGAGTCTATAAATTTTTAAAGGGTTTGGCCAATTATTTGTGCTCGAACGAGATCTAGGAATGTCAGCTGGAGGAGGATAAGTTAGATAAGTTATAGAAGCTCAGGAATTGCTAAGACGGTTTGGACTGAGCCCTCTATTGGGACTATTACTGAGGTAATGGAAGATATAATAATCGCTGAAGGCATTCTGAAGAATATATAGTAGAAATAATCATCTGAAATTGTACCTAACTACAGTCGAGGACAAGCAAACCTTACCTAAAAAATAAATTGTTATTTAATTTAATTTTTTTTAGTGTAATATATGTAGAATGATTTAGAGAATTCAAATATACAATAAAAAGTAAAATTGGATATATATTCGATTTAATATTTAATATACAAAAAGTTTCAAAACGTTACATAACAACAATTAAGAAATTGGAACTATCGTTCAAACTTATATTATATTATTTTATATTATATTATATTATTTTATATTATATTATATCATTTTATATTATATTATATCATTTTATATTATATTATATCATTTTATATTATATTATATTATTTTATATTATATATAATAAAATACTATCATCCGAAATGATTGGACGAAAAAGAGTTGTTAAAATAAAAATTCCAAAAAGGGAAAAGGAAAAGGTTTAAAATCATGTGATATTATTTAATATTTTATTTTTTTAGAATTTAAATAGTATAAAATGATATTTAGATAGAGGGAAGCAAAACGAATCGAATGATATAATTAAATTATATGTAAGTGGCGTTGTTGAGCTAATATAGTTGATATAATAGATTAAACGGTTATGTGTAATACGTGACGACAGTTTAGATTTTGAAATTTTATTTTTTAGGATTTTAAAGTCTTTTTTAATAGAAATTTAAAAATATTTTTATATTATTGAAATTAATGTAAAATTCTATATATTTTGTATTAAAAAAAAGTAAGTATTAGAATCACTATAGGCAATAAAGAAACAAATATATTATAATATGTAATGTATTTGGCTTGAAGTTTTAAAAATTATATTATAGATCAATTATATATATTTATTAGTATATGTTAGCGTTGTAATGTAAAGGTATTACAAATGGTATATCGCGATTATATATAGTATATACACAAACATATTATAGGTATATAATTTATTTAACATTTATAATTATTTAAAGTGTTATTTAATTATATAATATATTTTATATAAAATTATATAATTATTTATAATTTTATAAGAAAAATATTATTTTTTTATATTTTGTTGGGAAAATCATGTGATCTACCGGTCACGTGACCTGCACGTGACTAGCACGTGATCGGGCACGTGACAGTTCGATTAGCATCGCGAACCTATTAGAACGCCTAATGCGTCCTAGTACGTTCTAGTACAGCATTAGACCTCTATATAATCATCTACTCTAGTATAGCTTCATTAATCAGAGATTATCAACATACACACTACAGATTAAAAATACTTTACACTTTTGAAACCACGTTGATACCAACATATTTTTTTTTTTTGATATTATATTAATTTCTTTATTTATTATATTTAATTTATTTTATAATTTTAATATTAATAATATTATTTTTAATTAGCTTTTTTAATATATTATATAATTTGGATTTAATTATTATATTAATTGGATTAGAATTTTTATTGATTTATTTGATTTCGACGATTTTATAATGTTTATAAAATTAACGAAATGTTATAATATCGATTATTAATTTTTTTTTTTTAAATTATATTTAATTTTGTAAAATAGTTGTATAATGATTTGAAATTAATATAAATTATTAAAATTATATTTTGAATAAAAATATTATTAATTATATTTTTAATAGTTATTTTTAAATCAAATTTTAGAATTATTTTATAAAATTTGAAAATTAATATATTTTTTATAATTTGTTTGTATTTAATTAATAATTAATATATAATATTAGTTTTATTGTATTTGTTTATAAATATTATAATATATTTAATTTGAAATAACAAATTTCGATTATTAACAAAAAAAGTATTAATAAAAACGATTAATTGAAATAAATTGATATTAAATAGGATATAACGAAATTTTTGTATTAAATTGTTAATTTATTATTGTAAATGTTTATTTAATATTTTAATATTCTTTAATTTCAAATTAATTATTTAAATAATAATTAATAAATTATATAATGTTTTTGATTAATATATTATTATATTATATATAATTTAAGTTTAATATAAAAAATATTGATTTTTCGATATTACAATTATATAAACTTTTTTTTGAATATTGTATAAATTTGCAAATTCAGTTTTGATTAATTTAATATTTTTAAATTAATTTTTTTGATTTAAATAAATTGTATTATTATTTATTATAAATATTTTATTATTAAATTTTATTAAAATTTTAAATATTAATATTTTATATTTTTTAATTAAAAATTTAGCTTTTTCAAATTATTTTTGTTTTTGATTTACAAATTTTTTGTTAATAATAATAAATATATTATTAATTTATAAATTAATAATTTCAAAAATAATATTTTTTAATATTATATATATAAAATATAAATTATAAATTGATTATTTTATTTAAAAATTTTTAATATAATATTTATAATAAATATTAAATTAATAATTTTTAGTTTTTGGAATATTATATAATAAATATATTATTTGTAATAAAAACTTTTAAAATTTTTTATTTTCAATAAAGGTTAAATATAAAATTTTTAAATTAAATTAATTATAATTTAAATATAAATTTAATTAATATTTTGTTTATAAAAATTAATATTATATTTTATAGTTTTTTTGATTATTATTAATATTAATATTATTTATTAATTAATATATTATGTTGTATTTTAATTAAATATATAATACCTATCTCTTAATTAATTATATAATTAATTATATAATTTATTTATTTAATTAAATATATTAATTAATTAATTAAATAATTAATAAATTATATATTTATTTAATTATACAGGGTATAATTAAATGTACGGTACGGTAGTACGAACTACGCGAACACGTGCCTAGTACGATCATTCGAATCGTACAGGGTTCTTTCAGAATTCGAAACGCCGCATTAGGAAAGGTTGATTCTTTGTTCGATTTTCCATTGGAAAAAGCAATATAGTGGGGCATTTCATTTTCGATACTATAATTTTCAATCAAATATAATCAATAGAATCAAAATACTATTAATATAATACGTTTATCTCTTATTTAATTAATTAATCGTGATCTAGAACCTAGCCTACGTTCCCTGCGCCACGCATATACCCCTGCATATGCGTAGCATGTGACCTGTACGACTTGCAACTTGCAACATATTATATTGTAAATAATTGTATAAGAATTGTATTTTTGTTTTTATTTTATTATATTTAAATAATTAATTAAAATTTAAAATATATTTTATTAATTTTGATATATTTAATTTTATTAATAAATTATAAATTGAAAATTTTAATATTTAATAATATATTTTTTAATAAAATAAATTTGAATATTTTATTTTTTATTAATTTATCAATTTTCTTTTATTTCGATTTTATATAAATTAATAAATTTATTAAATATAATATAAATATTACAATTATAACAAAAATAAATTTTTTATTCAATTTATTAAAATAAAAATTAAAAATCTTTTTATTATTTTTTTTATTTAATAAAAAATAAACAAAAATATTAATAATAAATA
>JANPYM010000002.1:41052-53166 GCA_025890175.1 Ciborinia camelliae
TAAAAACGATTAATTGAAATAAATTGATATTAAATAGGATATAACGAAATTTTTGTATTAAATTGTTAATTTATTATTGTAAATGTTTATTTAATATTTTAATATTCTTTAATTTCAAATTAATTATTTAAATAATAATTAATAAATTATATAATGTTTTTGATTAATATATTATTATATTATATATAATTTAAGTTTAATATAAAAAATATTGATTTTTCGATATTACAATTATATAAACTTTTTTTTGAATATTGTATAAATTTGCAAATTCAGTTTTGATTAATTTAATATTTTTAAATTAATTTTTTTGATTTAAATAAATTGTATTATTATTTATTATAAATATTTTATTATTAAATTTTATTAAAATTTTAAATATTAATATTTTATATTTTTTAATTAAAAATTTAGCTTTTTCAAATTATTTTTGTTTTTGATTTACAAATTTTTTGTTAATAATAATAAATATATTATTAATTTATAAATTAATAATTTCAAAAATAATATTTTTTAATATTATATATATAAAATATAAATTATAAATTGATTATTTTATTTAAAAATTTTTAATATAATATTTATAATAAATATTAAATTAATAATTTTTAGTTTTTGGAATATTATATAATAAATATATTATTTGTAATAAAAACTTTTTAAAATTTTTTATTTTCAATAAAGGTTAAATATAAAATTTTTAAATTAAATTAATTATAATTTAAATATAAATTTAATTAATATTTTGTTTATAAAAATTAATATTATATTTTATAGTTTTTTTGATTATTATTAATATTAATATTATTTATTAATTAATATATTATGTTGTATTTTAATTAAATATATAATACCTATCTCTTAATTAATTATATAATTAATTATATAATTTATTTATTTAATTAAATATATTAATTAATTAATTAAATAATTAATAAATTATATATTTATTTAATTATACAGGGTATAATTAAATGTACGGTACGGTAGTACGAACTACGCGAACACGTGCCTAGTACGATCATTCGAATCGTACAGGGTTCTTTCAGAATTCGAAACGCCGCATTAGGAAAGGTTGATTCTTTGTTCGATTTTCCATTGGAAAAAGCAATATAGTGGGGCATTTCATTTTCGATACTATAATTTTCAATCAAATATAATCAATAGAATCAAAATACTATTAATATAATACGTTTATCTCTTATTTAATTAATTAATCGTGATCTAGAACCTAGCCTACGTTCCCTGCGCCACGCATATACCCCTGCATATGCGTAGCATGTGACCTGTACGACTTGCAACTTGCAACATATTATATTGTAAATAATTGTATAAGAATTGTATTTTTGTTTTTATTTTATTATATTTAAATAATTAATTAAAATTTAAAATATATTTTATTAATTTTGATATATTTAATTTTATTAATAAATTATAAATTGAAAATTTTAATATTTAATAATATATTTTTTAATAAAATAAATTTGAATATTTTATTTTTTATTAATTTATCAATTTTCTTTTATTTCGATTTTATATAAATTAATAAATTTATTAAATATAATATAAATATTACAATTATAACAAAAATAAATTTTTTATTCAATTTATTAAAATAAAAATTAAAAATCTTTTTATTATTTTTTTTATTTAATAAAAAATAAACAAAAATATTAATAATAAATATTAAATTATTATTATTTATTTATAAAATTTATATATTTATAATATTTTGCAAATAATATATAAATAAAATAATAATTATTAATTAGGATAATTAAATTTTTTAATTTGATTAAAATAAATTATTATTTAAAAATTAATTTTATTCAATTAATTTCTATTATTAAAATAATTTTATTAAAATAAATTTAAATTCGATAAAACTATTAATTAATTATATTATATAAATTTTATTTATTATATTAAATAATTTAAATAACTTTATTTATTTATTAATACAATTATTTTCTTTTTTTTAAATTAACATTTTAATATTTAAAAATAAATTATATATTAATTCCATATTTAATTTATTTTATTGTTTTAAAATATTTAATATTATTTATTTAATTTTCAATTTATATAATTTATTTATAATCTTTTTAATAATTTTTAATTATTATAATATCAATAATATTAAAATATTAAATTTATTTATTTAAAAATATATTTCAAAAAATTAAAAAAATCAAAATTAAAATATCAAATTTTACCAAATTATTAATAATTTTAATAATTATTTATAATTTTATTTTTTAATTGTTTTTAATTTTTTAATTTTTTTATTAATAATATTATATATTTATTATAACATAAAATAATAACATTTAATAATTTTGATAAACTAATATATTTCAATTAATATATTTTTAATTTTAATTAATATTATATTAATATATTAAATAAATTTTTTATTAACAAAATTTTTATTAATATTATAAACAATATAATTTAAAAATTTTATATATATATTTATCTAATATTTTTTTAAAATATTTTAGATATAACAAATATTAATATTATTAAATTATTAAATTATTTAAAATTAAATTTTTTTATTAATTATATAAAAAATAAATTTCTTTTTAATATAAAAAATATTTATTATAATTAAATAATTAAGATTAATATTTTTATAAAAATTAAATTTAAATTTTTTAAAAAATTTTCTATATTTTTAATAATATTTACAAAATCTAATAAAATTCTTTAAATTATTTTAAATAATATTTTTATATTTTGTTTTCTAAAATACCTAATAAAAACAATAAATTAATAAATATCCAAAATATTTATAAAAATATTTCAAATTTATATCTATTAAATAATAATTATTAATCTCAATAAAATTTTAAATAAAACTTTATAATTAAATTTTTTAGAATAAAAAAATATAATTGTTTTTTTAAAATATCGAATATATATTTATTAATAAAATTAAAATATTTTAAATATTATTAAAATAAATTTTGTATTTATTTATATTAATTAATAATAACAAAAATAATATATTAATTTTTATTATATAAAACTTAATAATTTCAAAAAATAAATAAAAATTAATAAAACTAATTAATACTATTTATTTAATATTAAAAACAAATTTAGTAATATTAATTTTAATTAAATTGATATTAATATTTTTAAATATATATTTATAAATCAAATATTATTCTTATTTTATTATTAAATATTATATTATATTAAAATCAATTATAATATTACAAAACTTTTGATTATTATATTTAATTATATAAATCTTAAAAACGATTTCGAGAATATTAAAAAAAAAGAATTATATAAAACCAATATTATTAATTAAAATATATACAAAAAATTAATTAAAAAGATTTATTATAATTGTTTTATTATTAATTGATTTATAAAAAATAAAGAATATATTAAATTTTTTATTTTTATTAAAATTCAATTTATATTATTTAAAGAAAATATTAATTTTATTATTAATAATATTTTATAAAATTGATTTTTTATAATTTAAAAAAAATTGTTTAAATATTTTGTTAAATTTATTATTTAATTCAAAATATTTTGTTTTAAATTTTTGTTTTAATATATTTTGTTTTTTTTTATTATATTTAATAAACTAATTGTTGGTATCAACGTGGTTTCAAAAGTGTAAAGTACTTTCAATCTGTAGTGTATGTTGATAATCTCTGATTCATGAAGCTATACTAGAGTAAATGATTATATAGAGGTCTAATGCTGTACTAGAACGTACTAGGACGCACTAAACATTTTAATAGGTTTGCGATGTTAGTCGAATCGTTACGTGCTTGATTACGTGCAGGTTACATAATCGATAGGTTATATAATTTCTTTAACATTAAGGACTTTTTCTAAAATTACAATAAGTTTTTATATATCCAAAATTGTGTATCACATACAAACCTTTCCTTTCTCTATTCTAATTACGCTTTATTTATTAAAATTTTTTAATATTTATTTTATTAATATTAATAAAATCTTTTAATATCAAATATAGCTTTTTTTTCGTTATAACATTAATCAGATTTGTATTTTCGTTAATTTATCTAATTTTAGTAATTTTTTTTTGTTTATAAAATTATTAAAAAAATATAATATTAATTATAAATCTTTTTTTTATTATTAAGCTAAGCTTAATTAATAAGTTGAAAAATAATTTGGAATTAGTATATAATATCAATAATATTTGTAATTGTAATTATAATATAATATTAATAATTTTTTTAATTACAATTTTAATATCAAATTTATATATAAATCTATAAAATTTTAAAATTAAAATATTTTTGATAACTCATTTATATTTAACTAATAATTAATATATAATATTAACTTTTTTATATTTATTAATAAAAATAATTACGAATTTTATTTATAATAATATATTAATATTATTAACAAACAATATATTAATAAAAATAATTATATTAAATAAATCGAGATCAAAAAATACAAAATTAAGCCCTTTTTTCGAATTATTTATTTACCATTAAAGTTTTTTGTTTAACTTTTTAATATTCTTTTCTTCTAAATTTATTATTTAAACAATAACAAAAAGATTATAAAAAACTTTTGGTTAACAAATTATTACAAAATACATTTTTTGAATATATTATTTAATATACTATTTTTTCGAAATAATTAATTTTTGTATTTTTTCTCTAGTTTTTTGTATATCCGTCTATTTAGTTTCTATTAATTGTAAATTATTATATTGTTTTTTTTAATTAAAATAAATATTTTTATTATAAAAAGTAATTAGATTATTATTGAATTCTAATAATATCGATTTTATTAATTTTTTGCAATTTTTTGTAAAAAATTTGGTTTATATTAATTTCATTTATTTTTTTTTTGTAAAAACTTTATTATTAATAATAAAAATATTATTAATTTGTAAATTAATTAAATTGAAATTATATTTATTTATATAAAATAAACAAAAATTATAAATAAATTATATTATTTAAAATTTGTTTATATAATAATTATAATAAATATTAAATCAATAGTTTCTAATCTTTAATACATTATAAAACAGTTTTATAATTTATAAAATAATATTCGATTTTAATTTCATTTTAAATAATAAATATATATAAAATAAACAATAAAAATTTATAATAAATTATATATAAACTTAAATAATATTTCGAAAATAAATTGAAACAATAAGGATACTTACTGTTAAAACTAATAATATACATTAACTAACTTTTTAAATCATAAATAATTAAATAAAAACAATAATCTTTCCTTAATCTTTATATATTTAAACTACTAATCACAATTTTGAATAAGTTTTATTAATATTTTTATTCTTAATTATATTAATAAACTTTGAATTAAAAATTTTGATCCCCTAAAATATCTATTTCAAAAAAACGATTTTGAATATATCGTTTTTAATAAACTTATTAACTTTTATATAATATAATTTTATATATATAAAAAAAAAAATATTATTATTAATAAACAATTTATTTTATAATTCCAAATAATTAATTTTTTATTAAAATTCTTTATCCTATAAAAATATATATAATTAAAATTTCTAATTATTTATAATATTAATTTGATTTTGTAATTTGTTTTATATATATTTATAAAATTGTATTCATAATTTTGGATTAGGGAATAATATTAAAAATTATAATATTGAAAAATATAATATTGTTAAGATTATAATTTGTAATATAATTTTAATATGTTAAAATAAAAAAATATATTTGAATTTATTATAAAAAACAAAATTAATATTTAATTCATTCAATTTCGATTTTTAATAAAATAATTATATTATAATTATTTTAAATTCTGTTAATTTATTTAATAAATTAATTTTATATATTTTGTTATTTATTAATAATAATATAAATAATTTAGTTTATTTATTTATAATAATATTTTTACTTTTTTTTTATATAAATATATTGAAATTTAAAAATAATTTATATATTATAAAAATTAATAAACTATTTTTTTTTTATAAAATATTTATAATTTATTGTTAAATTTTAATTTTGTAAATTTTTTTTATAATTTTTTGAATTATAATAATTTTTTAAAATATTATGGCAATAAATAGGTTATTGTTAATTATTTAGGAATATATTTTAAATATAAAAAATATAAAAATAAAACTATTTAGTTTTGCAATATTGTTAATCGTTTTAATAATTATTTAAAATATTAATTTTTTTAAAATTTTTAAATTTGTTAGTTTTTTAAAGATAATAATATATATATAATGAAATGGGTAATAATAATATTTTATAATTCTAATAAAATTGTAAGTTTTAATTGATATATATTTTGTAGTGATTTTTATAAATATTATATTTTGTTTAAATTTTTTATTAACAAAATTTTTTTTAATATTATAAATAATATAATTTGGTAATTTAAAATAAATATTTAGTTAATATTTTTTTAATATATTTTATATATATTTTATTAATATATTATTAAATTATTAAATAGTTTAAAAACGAATTAATTCGTTTATAATGTAAAGTATTAATTTGTTTTTAATATATATTATATTTATAAAAATAAAATAATTAAATTTAATATTATTTTGTAATATAAATTTGAAATATTCTAATAACTTTTTGTATAATTAATAATATATATAATATTTAATAAAATATTTAATATTTGTAATGTTTTTATTATATTCTGTATATTTAAAAATTTATTAAAACTTTTATATCAAAAAATAATTAAAACGATAATATAAATAATAAAGCTTAATATTAATAAAATAATAATTGTTTTTTATAATAGTTTTTTGTATAAATATAATAAAACAAATTTTTTATAATAAAAAAATATAATTGTTATATTGAATAATAAAATATTTTCGTTTTAAAATAATTAATATATTAATAAAATTATTAAAAAAATATTTTATTTTGTTTATATTTATTAAATTAAAAAAAAACGGGATATTAGTTTGAATAATATAAAATTTAATAATTTTGAAAAATAATTAAAATAAAAATAAATTAATAAATAATATTATATTTATATTAAAATTAATATTAATAGTTTTTATTATTTTTTTGTTAATTTTATTTTTAAAAAACTTTTATTAAATTAAATATTAATTATATTTAATTATAAAACGTTTTATAATATTTGTATTAATTATAATACTATAGAATTTGTTTTTGTTATATTAAAAAATAACTATAAACTGTTTTTAAATTTTATTAATAATAATATAAAGAATTATATAATTTAATAATTTTATAAGAATTTCTTAAAATTAAATAAATTTTAATATTATAAAATAAGTTTTTTTAAGTTTATCCTTATTTTCATTTTGAAAATCCAATTTTAAAAAGAAAATATTAATATTCTTATTATTAAAATCTTTAAATTTACTTTTAAAAAATTTTTCTTTATAATTAATAAAAAATAAATCAAAACGTTTATTAAACATATTATTATTTTTATTTTTAAACTTTTTTCAATATTTATATCAGAATTTTTTTTATTTTTTCTTTAAATAATTTATTAATCTGTATTTATCTTTTTTGCAAATTTAATATTTTTTATTTTTTTGTAATTAATATAATCGATTTTTCGAATTAACATAAAGATTATTATTATTACAATATTTGCAATCTGTAAACAATATTAAATTGATTAATATTTTCAAATAGATTTTCTTTTATATATTTATTAATTATTTGAATTAATTGATAAAATTTATAATATTAAATTTTGAATTATAATAAATATATAAACAAACTTTAATATTTTTATAAATTATAATAAATTTATTATAAAAAAATTCTAAATAACAAAATTTAAAATCGAAATATTATTAAAACTATTATAATTTTTTAATAAAAATTAAAAAATATTTATTAAACATTTTGTTATTATATTTAATTTATTTAATATATTTCAATAATATTTATTTCCCTCAAAATTATATTTAATATAATTATAAAGTTTTATAAATATTATTAATAAATTTTTTTTTATAATATAATAAAAAATCAAAATATTGTTTTTAAATATTAAAAAAAAAACTTTAAAAAATAGATTTTTCGATATTTTTGTATATTGTACGATTTTATAAAAAATTAAAAGTTTGTAATCGAAATTATTGTTTTTTTTGTTATATTTTTTTTCAAATAAATAGAATTTCTAAAAATTGATTAGGATTTATATATTTGAAATTATAAATATATAAAAATTGTTTTTAATCTTATTATTTTATTTATAATATTCGTTTTTATTATTATTATTATTAAAATTATAATCAAAATTGTTTAAATTGTTATTATTATTATTCTTACAATTATATTTCAACTTTTTATTATTTTTTTTTTATTTAAAATTTATATAAATTTAATAAAAAACATTATTAAATCGAAATTTTAATATAAAAATGTTTTTATTTTTTAAATATTCTTTTATTTGCTTTTTTATTTATAATATATATTCGATATTTTATACAATTTAATAAAGAATTATAATTGAGTCAATTTTAATAATCTGAATATAAATGTTTTAAATACAAAATATTTTCTGAAATTATTGTAAATAGATTTTTTTAACAATTTTAAGTTTTATAACTATAAACATATTAAAATTATTATAAAAAATATCGATAAAATCTTTATTATAAATATTCTTCTTTTTATATTATTTATATTTAAACTTAATATATAAAATAAATTCATTAAAATTAATATCACAAAATTTAGATAATCCCTACACTTCCACAAACTATTTTATAAAATATACCTCATCATTAATTTACAAATTGCAAAACTTAATAAATATAATTAATATCGTTAATACCAATATATTTTTAAAATAATTATTATTTATAAAAATAAATAAATAATAAATAATTTTTAATAAAAAAAATAATTATAAATAATAAAATAAAATTGCAAAATAAAAAAAAATAGTTTTTTGTATATAATACTACATAAAGAATATATAATAAATACAGATTGTAATTATAAATAGTTTAAATATTATTTTTTATATTTTTAATTCGCTAATTTGTTTTAAAAATAAAAAAAATAATACTTTTAATATTTTAATAAAAACTAATACCTTTGTTATTGAAAATTTAAACTTTTTAAATATAATTTTTAATTACAATAATATAAAATATATTCTTAAACAAAACAAATTTCGAATTAAAAGTATAATTAATCTTTACTTTTTAATTTTGATTTTATTAAAATAATATAATCAATATTATTATAATAATATAATTATTTAATATTTATAATTTTTTTAAATTATATACCAATCTTAAATTCTACAAAAAATCATAATATTTTTTTAATAAAAACCTAAGGTTTTTAATTTATAATATTATTAATTAATATTAATATTAATATAATTTCAAAAATATAAAGTATTTTTAATCTATAATATATATTAATAATTTTTGATTTATAAAGCTATATTAAAGTAAATGATTATATAGAGGTTTAATACTGTATTAGAACGTACTAGAACGCACTAGGCGTTCTAGTAGGTTCGCGATGCTAGTCGAACCGTCACGTGCCTGATCACGTGCAGGTCACGTGACCGGTAGGTCACATGATTTCCCCAACACTAATATTCCAATTATTTATAAACAAAATATTTCTTATTTTTCAAATAAAAATAATTATTATAATTAATATATTTCTTATAATTTTTATTATAATCTTTATTGTTTTTATATTTTTTATCAAAATAAAATGTTTTATTTTTTTCGGAATAAGTTTTTTTATAAATAATAATTGAAAAATGTAGGTTTTTAAAAAAGATTAAAACGTTTTTGATTAATTTATAATAAACAATAAAACAAGTTTTAACGATTTAATAAATATTAATAATTTTTTAATAAAAATAATTTAATATTTATAAATTCTTATTTAATTCTTTTTATAAATAATAAAATTTATTAATTATAATTTATAAATATTTTTTGATAATCTTTTTTTTGTTTTTAATAATTATTATAACAAATATTATATTTTTTTAATAATATAATATTTCTTATTTGTACTTATTATTTTCAAATATCAAAACAATTATATAATATATTTTTTTTAATTTCTAAAATATATTATTAAAGTTTGTATAATAATAATTAAATATCATTTTTATTAATATTATTAAAAAAACTTTTATTTAAAAAATATAATTAATATTAATTCTTTAATAATAATTAACAAAAATAAAAAATTTAAAATCGAAATTATTATTTTAATTAATATATTTTTTAAAAATATTATACAATTTATTAAGATTATTGAAATTTTGATTAATATTTAGAATTTTAATAAAATTGATATTTAATGATTTTGGTTTTTTTAATTCTTTAAACTAATATTTTTACGGATGGGGTAATGTTAAATCCAAATCATTATTATAATTGAAATTATTATTTAAAAAATTGCTAAATAGTTTTTTAGAAGATTGAAATAATTTATTATATTTTTGAGATTTAATAAAAACAATATTGTTTTTAAAAATTAATATTTTTTTTTAAAAATTAGTTTTATTTTTTTTTAATAAAGTTTTAAATGATTTTAATAGAATTAAAAATGATTCAAGTTTAATTAATAATTCAAATTTTATAATATTTTGATATTCAAATATATTTTGTAATAAAAAATATAAGTTTTTTTTTTATCGATTTTTTTATTTTTAAATATTTGTAATATAAATAATTATAATAAAAAACTTTTAATTTGAAATTGATTAAATTTTATTATTAAAGAATCGAATTTTTGATAAATTGAAATATTTTGAATAAATGGGATTGGGGTATTTTAAATATCAAATTTTGTAAAATTAAAATGTTATAGAAAGGTTTTATATTATAATATTTTTTATAATTATTTAGTTTTTTATTTTTGTATAAAAAAAATTAATTAACTTTTTTTTTTTTAATATTTTATTTAATAAAAATAATAAAGAATTTTTGTAAAATATATTATTCGAAAATTTAATTTGAAAATAAAAATTTAATAGTTTTTATTTTTTGTTTTTAATTTTTTGAATATATTTTAATAATTTTGAAAATCAAAATTTGAAGTGATAATTTATTAAAGTTTTTTTTATTTTATTATTAATTTATTTATAATATATAATATAAAAAATTTTAAAAAATGTTAGATAAATATTTGATTTTTTATTTATAATGTTTTTTTTAATATATATTTTGTAAGATTTTAATTTATTGCAAATTTTAAAAAAAAAATGTATTTTGATATATTAAAGATATTTTATTTTTTAATTTAAAAAGATTTTGAAATAAAATTTTTATAATTTATTATTATATAAATATTTTAATTTAAAAATATATAATTTATATTTATAATATTTTTTTAAATTTGTATAAAAACTTTTTAAATTAATATTATTGTTTTATTTTTTATTAAATATTTTATAGATTATTATTTTGATTTATAATAAAATAAAAAATTTTAATTGTATAAAAATATTATTGATTTTATAAATATATTTAATATATAAATAAAAATAATAAATAAAAATAAATCTAAATTTTTTTGTATAATAAAATCAAAATGTTTATTATAAATTGTTTTAAATAAAATTTTTTTGAAATAAATATTTTTGTTTATAAAATATAAAAATAGATATATTATAATATAAAAACTTATATTTTTTTATAATACAATTATTAATTTTATTTATTTTATAATTAAAATATTAGATTTTTAATTTATAATATTATTTTATTAATTAATATTAAAATTATTATAAATAATAAAAAAACAAATATATTATAATATACAATATATTTAGTTTAAAGCTTTAAAAATTATATTATAAATCAATTATATATATCCGCTAGCGTATATTAGCGCTATAGCGCGGGGGTGCCGCAAGCGGCACGCCGCGGCCGTGCGCGGCGTATGCGCAAGCGTGCCGTAGGCACGTGATTTATCCAACAGTAAGTTTAAAGGCGAAAATATTTTTAGGTGAGGTTTGCTTGTCCTCGACTGTAGGTTCCTATAGTTCGGTTGTTTGATTTGTGTTGGTAAAAATTTGACCACTGTCACAAAAAACAAAAATTCACGACCGTGACCACACTTG
>JANPYM010000002.1:53176-90926 GCA_025890175.1 Ciborinia camelliae
ATCATTTTTATTAATATTATTAAAAAAACTTTTATTTAAAAAATATAATTAATATTAATTCTTTAATAATAATTAACAAAAATAAAAAATTTAAAATCGAAATTATTATTTTAATTAATATATTTTTTAAAAATATTATACAATTTATTAAGATTATTGAAATTTTGATTAATATTTAGAATTTTAATAAAATTGATATTTAATGATTTTGGTTTTTTTAATTCTTTAAACTAATATTTTTACGGATGGGGTAATGTTAAATCCAAATCATTATTATAATTGAAATTATTATTTAAAAAATTGCTAAATAGTTTTTTAGAAGATTGAAATAATTTATTATATTTTTGAGATTTAATAAAAACAATATTGTTTTTAAAAATAATATTTTTTTTTTAAAAATTAGTTTTATTTTTTTTTAATAAAGTTTTAAATGATTTTAATAGAATTAAAAATGATTCAAGTTTAATTAATAATTCAAATTTTATAATATTTTGATATTCAAATATATTTTGTAATAAAAAATATAAGTTTTTTTTTTATCGATTTTTTTATTTTTAAATATTTGTAATATAAATAATTATAATAAAAAACTTTTAATTTGAAATTGATTAAATTTTATTATTAAAGAATCGAATTTTTGATAAATTGAAATATTTTGAATAAATGGGATTGGGGTATTTTAAATATCAAAATTTTGTAAAATTAAAATGTTATAGAAAGGTTTTATATTATAATATTTTTTATAATTATTTAGTTTTTTATTTTTGTATAAAAAAAATTAATTAACTTTTTTTTTTTTAATATTTTATTTAATAAAAATAATAAAGAATTTTTGTAAAATATATTATTCGAAAATTTAATTTGAAAATAAAAATTTAATAGTTTTTATTTTTTGTTTTTAATTTTTTGAATATATTTTAATAATTTTGAAAATCAAAATTTGAAGTGATAATTTATTAAAGTTTTTTTTATTTTATTATTAATTTATTTATAATATATAATATAAAAAATTTTAAAAAATGTTAGATAAATATTTGATTTTTTATTTATAATGTTTTTTTTAATATATATTTTGTAAGATTTTAATTTATTGCAAATTTTAAAAAAAAAAATGTATTTTGATATATTAAAGATATTTTATTTTTTAATTTAAAAAGATTTTGAAATAAAATTTTTATAATTTATTATTATATAAATATTTTAATTTAAAAATATATAATTTATATTTATAATATTTTTTTAAATTTGTATAAAAACTTTTTAAATTAATATTATTGTTTTATTTTTTATTAAATATTTTATAGATTATTATTTTGATTTATAATAAAATAAAAAATTTTAATTGTATAAAAATATTATTGATTTTATAAATATATTTAATATATAAATAAAAATAATAAATAAAAATAAATCTAAATTTTTTTGTATAATAAAATCAAAATGTTTATTATAAATTGTTTTAAATAAAATTTTTTTGAAATAAATATTTTTGTTTATAAAATATAAAAATAGATATATTATAATATAAAAACTTATATTTTTTTATAATACAATTATTAATTTTATTTATTTTATAATTAAAATATTAGATTTTTAATTTATAATATTATTTTATTAATTAATATTAAAATTATTATAAATAATAAAAAAACAAATATATTATAATATACAATATATTTAGTTTAAAGCTTTAAAAATTATATTATAAATCAATTATATATATCCGCTAGCGTATATTAGCGCTATAGCGCGGGGGTGCCGCAAGCGGCACGCCGCGGCCGTGCGCGGCGTATGCGCAAGCGTGCCGTAGGCACGTGATTTATCCAACAGTAAGTTTAAAGGCGAAAATATTTTTAGGTGAGGTTTGCTTGTCCTCGACTGTAGGTTCCTATAGTTCGGTTGTTTGATTTGTGTTGGTAAAAATTTGACCACTGTCACAAAAAACAAAAATTCACGACCGTGACCACACTTGCGCCAACGACCAATTTTGATTCAAGCCGCAAAAAATCCAACAAGATAATCGTCCCAACTCTGGAGCTAGCGCCAAAACTAAGGCCACAAGAAGAATTACGAAAAAAAACTTCCAATTCTTCTCCTAACTGATAAATCAGCCGGATATAACCTTGTTCTACAAAGTTCTCGATTGGCAAATCAACAGTTAGGGTCACGCATTGCCAGACCCCTTCCGGAACACAGAGATGGACGTAAGTTCGCTTTTGGCGGCCTCCCAAATTAAAAAAAATCTCGAGCAAGACCCCAATGCCAACTACCTCTAGCCAGCCCGATGCAAGGTGGTATTGAACCGCCGACCGCAAAGCAACCACTAAGATAAAACTTTGGTCATTACCCAATCTATGGAAGACCCCCAGTTTCGATTGAATCATCGAAACAGCAACCAACACCTACCTTGAAGTTATCAGCCAAAGTTTCATAGCCACCTGCCCCAAAAAGGAATCCTCGAGGTCAATATCCCAAATATGACCTTCCTTGAGAGTACTGAGTAACCTCAGCGTGGATTCGATTGAAAAACAGTCTTAATATATTCTTCAGCAAGATGATATAGAACACAATCTGCCCCAGACTGCCTCTTCAGCAATTCATGGACTATCCACAGATACATTATTTGCCACGGTCCACACAGGCACTAAACTTCTGGAACTTTCTCCATATCTCCGTACTAGGTCCACAATTGATTGATGCTATGGAGATTATTGTCTACAGTAGTGTTTGCGAACGCAATACTGTATCCCCACGAGGAGTTCATGCATGCACGCTGTTCTGCAACGAATTTCTGTATCTTTAAAGGCAGAAAAGTAGGTTAATCTGTCGCTAAATAAAGAAACATATTCTCGACGGGCCCTCAGGAAGGGAGTTGCGTACGATCGAATCCGCAATGATGGAGTTGTAGTCGAGTTGCCGTCCATTATAAGAATTTCAAGAGGCTGGTGATTTCTTCGACCTCGGGGTCAATTCGTAACAGATTTAGTGGAGGCATACGAATTTATATGGCTCTATGAGAGCCTCATAATCTCTACTCGCTTTTGGTATGCTTGCCTTGCACATGTTCCTTCCCCCTGAAGATGAATTCAATTCTCTACCGAATTGGGCATTTAAACCACGAAATAGTTCATCTTCCACCAGAGGAAAGCATGTGGCAGGACCCGACACCGCTTCTGAACCAACGAAGACCTGTCCTATTTTCGAATTTGAGGGGGCTGGTTGGCATATATGTACACATGTGGGGCTAGTGGGTAGCTGTTCGCCATACATACCCACGACTACTGTGCATATAACCTCGGAGAGAGTAGTTTTGAATTTAATGAGCTCGAAGTCAATTGGAAGGTGTAATCATTTAGCTTGTAATAAATATTATATATAGAATCGAAGTGAATTCAATCAAACTTTGCTTCCCTTCTCTTCTATTTTTATAATCTTTGATCTTATAATTTAGCTGAAATTTCCTACTTTTTAGCATCTAGCACGTCCTTTCCCCCCCTATTTCTGTCCTGTATATTTTGAAGACCCACCCACGTCACGGAACCCGAACAGCCTATAATTCAGATAAGATAAGCGAAACAGCTTCCAAAGCTTCACCGGTATTTTTAAGTTTTGTGCTGTTGTCAATTACTTAGGTATCCATTCGACAACAAATCACAACATCAATCGTTCTACTGTCCTGGGGACACGGGGAAAGGGAAATGTCCTCCTCATCTCCTCCATCCATTACAGAATCTCTCCACAACACTCTCCTCCACATCTCACAAAATCCGTATCCATATATACCCAATCCACCAAATTGTCCTCGGCGCGCTTCCGTAGCTCTAATATTACGCATTCGTCCTTCTCGCAATGATCTCCCTCCTACCACTCCCCAAGTCTTTCCATACCCAGAACCTCCCACCGACCAACGACTCGCGAATTTCTTCGAACAATCATGGGTGAAGAATGGCGACCCGGAGTTATTATTCATAAAACGTGCAGCGAGAGAAGGGGATAGATGGACGAGTCATGTCGCTCTACCGGGAGGAAAAAGAGATCCGACCGATGCGAGCGATCAAGAAGTTGCAGTGAGGGAAACGAGTGAGGAGATTGGCCTAGATCTAAGAGGTGAGAGATGTGTATATGTTGGAAACTTGCCTGAGAGGGTGGTATGTACAAGTTGGGGATCGGTGCCGTGAGTTTCCTTTTGCAGATCTCAATTCCCAATGAAACGGAGGACGTCTTTGAGAGCAATCGCTGATGCTATTCTGGAAATAGAATAATGGTACTTTGCCCATTCCTCTTCATTTGGATATGTCCCGCATTTCCACCACTTCAACTACAACCTGCCGAAATAGCATCAACACATTGGGTTCCCTTGAGAGTCCTTCTTTCGCCATCAGTCCGTACATACGAATATGTCAATGTATCCGATCGATTTGCTAAGCAAGGAGGAATGGTACTGAAAACTATATTGAAACCGGTAATAGGGAAAATGAGATTTTCGGCGATTCGACTACTACCCAGCGAATCTTTATACTGCAGTTCAACGAAGGAATATTTCTCGGACGAATCACAACCTAGGAGGAATGTATTTGGGAGGGCTTATAGTTGGTTAAAGGGGGGAGAGAAAGCACAGAGCGATAGGCCTCTGTTGCTATGGGGATTGACGTTGGGTATGGTAGCTGACTTTCTCGATCAATTACCACCTCACGATTCAGTCGAGCTGTGGGAATATCCGACTTTTACTTCACCAGATATACGGATCATAATAAATATACTTACACGAAATATCAAGAAACGAAATACAGAACGATTACGAGGGAGTGCGCATGATGGGACTGGAAATCAAACGGCAATGGATGGAGAAACAACGGCTATCACAACGGTTGAAGGCGGAGGGCCTATAATAGGAAAGAACAAGACGAAAGAATATGCGGTGGGTGTTATGCTAGAGGGATATTATGATGCTATGAAGAAAGGTGTTTGGATTGGTGCTGGAATAAGATTAATGTCAACGCTGGCGTTAATTTTGTGGATTGTTAAGTGTTATAGATTTAGGAGTAATAGGGGTAAATTATGATGTATGGATGGATATATGATCATGATGCGACATATCCAAAAGTTTATTTGTACATAATTGTTGGAGAAGGAGAGGTGCTCTATGGCAAGTGCCTATATTTAGAGTTTCTTGTGGGGTTTTTTTTCTGTTCATGGGTAATCATATTTTGGAGAGAATGAGTGAGTGTCTATACAACCAACCTCGCCCAATTAGGTGGGAGTAAAATAGGGGTTCAGGTATATCCCATCGAGTAGATCATGGATCGGAGCACTTGTTAGTAGTGGGTTGAGTTTCTTTTTCGCCATGTTTATCGAAATAGAACAACGAGGGTAGATTTTGTAATTCGGAGTCGAATAATAGTTAATTATTTCCATGTTGTTTTCCTTGTGCTTCTGATTAAATTTCTGGAGATACGTCTCTTCTTGTTTGTTACTCTAACTGTCGCTATATATATGGAAGCAGAACAGGTGACACTGACGTCCAGAATGACATATCTCGTTGAAGTTACTATTACAAGACGAGAGTTGCTGGGTGTGAATTCAGATGCTGTACCTTTCATATGTGATGGCGGGATGGGTTATGGATAGAAATAGTGTTATTCTGTTCCAAATGTTTCTGTGGGGTGCATAAGAATGGCCTTGTGGCGCGCCATCACCACTTTCAACCGTACCAATTTAGTTCGTATCGACTTAAACCGTATTAATTTCGAACTTGCTGGGGGATTCTGGTTGAGCTTAAAGTCGCTGTAGTAAGTGTCTTTATAGCTTCTATCATTCAACAACTCGTTACAACTCAGAACCTACCCCAATCCACTCCAGTCCAATTCATTACAACCCTACATCTATCTTAATCCAACCCATCACAATTCAAATTGTCGGTACAATCATGTAATCGTACATAGGGGCCGTACGAACTGACTAGCGTACGAACTAGCACTTCAACATCCTCTATATAAGAGATCTACCTTAGCATACCTAGTATTATAGGAATCAAGAACAATCATACACATACATAGCATAAAGTACTTTAGACTTTGAACTATCACCAGGTTGATACCAACACAAATACAACGTCAATATACCTCAACTCCCCACTATCAGTCAAATACTCCATCAATACCATTTATTGACAGATCTTCCATCGACTTGATACAATTTCAGCAGTATGTCATCCCAACCTCCTATACTTCCTGGCGGTCTTGGTATGAATTACCATAGAAATAATGCGGGCCAGTCTTCTGTCGATCGCAATGTGACTGGGTCTCCTCGCTCTTTGAATCAATCTTCTTTCGGTCGCAGTTGGAATGATTCAACTCTCTCTTCATATCAAAATCAATTACACTTCAGGCGATCGGATCAAGCCCCACCCCAAATGAGGTTCCAATCACCCACAGGACTATTTGATACAGACCGAACAGCTCGAAGATCTTGCAAATTACAATCACAGTATGGAGCCTCCAGATCATTTCAACCAATTCCACTACAACCTGGAGCACAAAACCCTTCACATTTCCAACCACAACAAACAGCTACCAGTGGGTATCAAACTATCCAATTACAATCTCCAGAAAGTCAAATTGCTACTCAACACCTGGCAAATCAAATACAATCCCAATTTCAGTCGCGATATTCCAACTTTCCCAGTCTTGCAACTGCTTCCACTACGTTTGAACCAGTTCAATTAAGACCTCAATATCCGCCACCGCATGGACCGTTTTTCCCAGCAAGTCATCCCAATCCCGGTATGCATCCCAACATATTATCTAGGTGGGACAGCTACGATGAAGCCGAAGCCCAAGAAGAACTCCGAAACCCTCGCGGTCAACCCTCCGGATATACTGACCCACGTCAAGACCCAGCATGGCGCCAAGCACGAAGTGAGAAAGCAATACAGATAGCTGGTGAGAGGATAAATAAATACAGGGGTTTCCGCGGATTTGTACAGGGTGAAAATCCCATGCCCCATCTTTCAACATTTACTTTGGATAATGTGCCACCTCCCGATCGAGGACCACCCCTTGCGACATCACCACAACGAGGTAGTTCATCACGAGTACCACAAGAGGGATTTAAACGTCAACGTCTAATTGCTGGGCAATTTCAAGGATATGAAGACCCTCATGATCGAGAAATGGCTAAGTATCAGTTGGCAATTGACAATATGGACATGTCGTCTGCAGGGTTCTCAGTTCAAGACGAATGGGCCAAATCACAACTTCGAAAGATTGGCTACACATGTGCTCGCGGATGTCGATGGACTAAGGTCCAGGGTGGATATAGATGCGATGAAGGTTTTCACTGGGTTACTAATCAAATGGTTAGTGAGGGGAAGGGAGAAGTGATTTGGTTCATGCCAAGTGGAAGAGATCCGAGAGCTGTGCCAAATGGCTTTCCAAATCAACCGGCTAGTTATATTCCGCCAGGATGCGACAGACCTAGACTGATACTTCCTCCAGGACACAAGTCACTTTTCAAGAAACATGGTGATGGAGGCAGAATCAAACATTGATTAGGAATTTGAGTTGATGATATGAGCATGGCGATGAAGACAGAATTGAATATTGATAAAGTAAATATGTAAGACAGCTGTATGATGGATTTCGTATATCGGCGAGCATAATTGTCTACTGGGAAATGGGGCAATACTTCAATCTAGGTAGTCTGACATCTATCAATCACCACTCATTCTTAAAAATGTATGACTGAATCTGTCTTGAAAAATATGAAAAATCAACGTAACATGGATATGTGAATAATCCCCTCGATACCGAACATCTTTTCCAGAACCCACTTCTCGCTCTGGTGTAACCTTTCCTTTTACCAAACACAACCCACATCAAAAATCCCAAGCACATCACACCACACCACACCCAAAAAATAAAATCGGTATCCATGAATATTTCTGCCCCAACCCACACGATAGACAACAGCAAGTCCATCACAGACCATTTCGAAAATTCCTTGCAAGTCTCATCAGACATCCTCGCAAAGTCAAAGGAGATTACTTCAAAACAACAAGATATGGCGAAAGAAGATCACGATTCCCATTCTCAGGCACAAAATGTCTCGCCGTCAAAGGGCACGGGTGTGGATAACCAGGAGTCGATCAATACTCCCGGAGGGTCAGTTCTCACTTACTCTTGTATATAAAATGAGAGATTCCTGCTAACTATCCAAAGGACACCGGTGATAGATCTCGAGCATAAGGCTGAGCAGGATGAACATTTGGACTCTCAAGGATCTCTCCATAGTTCCGATGGGTAAACTCTCCCTCTGTATACAACAATAAAGCATCTGCTAACAATCTCAAGGGAGAAGAACGCTCGTGCCGAGAGAAAGGTTCACTGGGCGGACCTTCCAGCTGGCAGTCACGAAAACTAAAGGTTCTAAGAGCGAGTCGTAATACATTTTTCATGTTGAGCATGAGATACCTATGGATGGCGCCGCCGATCTAGGAGCAATCAGTAATACGTTTTTCATTTCGAGCATCATGGGGCTGGGGGATGTACATCCTATAGCACGGATTTAATGGAAAGGGAATGGTAAATAGAACCCGTCATCATTTATAGGCGGGGGTGGTTCGCAGGCGTTCCCAGTTTTACTTTTATGTTGGTTAGAGGATCGAGTTAGTATTAACATGGACAAAAAATGTTGACGGTCAATTTACATGAATTTAAAATCCATTCATCCATACAACGGATCGGATCAGATTTCTTGCGGTTCCATCATGATCTGTGATTTTTTTACAAATTACCATGAATATGAATATGAATATGATTCACATCTCGTGAAGTCAATGTATCGTCGCCAGCGTATATGCTAACTTGAACCCTGTGTATGAAATAAGAAAAATGCTGCCATCTGCCATATTCATAAGTAAATAAATACCTTCCATATTGCTGCACATGAAATGGATTAATTATCCACAGACCGCAAGATCCCGGGATTTCTCGTGATCGATGGGAATAGAACAGCAGACAAATACTCCTCCCCCGGATAATGTCATGCCATGCATAAAACCAAATCGTCTACGTGTTTGTATGTTCAAATTTCCACTACCGTTAACGTTTACATCTTTTGTAGATTTCGAAATACTTATATATACACATACATATACATATACATATACTAGAGTATAAGATGCGCAAAAACCAAACTAAACTAAACCAAATATCACATCACATCACATCAAGGCACCAAAATCTATCAAACTCTTCCCCTCCCCACCTCTCCCTCCTCTCCCTCTTCCCCTCAGAACAAACAAATCAGCACTTAGTAAAAATCCAAAATCGAATCCAAAATCCACCCACAACTCCGATATCTACAAAGAAAGCTTATCTCATTTCGTATGGTCCATTTCGTATGGTCCACAAACGTCCAAGTCTCATACCTTATCGATGCGTCTCTCACCTGCAGCGTGCGAGCCCGCAAAATAAGAGAGGAAGGGAAGGGAAGGGAAGAAATGAAAAAAGAGAAGATGAGAGATGAGTGATGAGTGATGAGTGATTGAAGGGATGGGATATATATGGGTATGTGAAGAATGGGGAAGATGGAGGGAGAAGAGAGGAGGAGGAAGAGGAAGAGGGGGAGGAAGAAGAGAATATATATTTAACGAGCAATAGAGATGGAGATAAACATACGGGAAAATGGGTGCTTGATTTAATGGCTATTAAGGAAGAGATACGATTCGGAATTCCATTAGGAATAAGAGTGCGAAAGAAGAGAGAGCTGAAAAAGGGTGAATATAATTTACTGCATGGTATAGTATCATTAGATAGGTAGTTGAAGTGATGCAAGAAAATGGTGTTTGGAATAGGAAGAGAGAATGGAAATGAAAGTTAATGATTATATAGTTAAAGTCAAATACCTACTATCTACCTATACCTATATATTCAAGCAGTACCTACCTACCTATCTACCTAGCGAAGAAATTATCATATCATGCCATACCTTCCATCAAAAACGAAATCGTCTGTTCATGGCGCCACTAGATACCTAGATACCTAGATACCTAGATAGATAGGTAGATATTAGATTGAGTTACTAGCCACCAGTGAATATGCAGATAGTCTTCCAGCTACCTACCTGTGTATCTATGGATAGAGCAAATAAACACCTAGTAGTATCAGAACATTCAAACATCTCACCACACAACCCAAAGAATCCCAATGTAATTTGACTTCCAACCAATAAACCAATATAACCTTGAATGCACCATCCAGTCCAGTCCTAGCACAAAGATCTGCCACTCGCAAGCAAGCAATCCAATCCATCCCATCCCCAGAAATCCACCAAGTAGCTAATGATTTCCCGCCGGGAGAGGAAAATGAACATCACCAAGATACGCATCCCAATTCAGCCGAAACATTCTTTTCAGATCCGTATCTTTAAGCATCTTACAATCAATCTTATGTCCCTTTTCATTCCATCCAATGGTTTGACATGTCTATTGATTGCGTGCGTGATCAGCATCGATCGAAAGCAATTATATAACACACTACCAGGTATGAAAGAAAGGGGGGGGTCAAGTAACGTACCTTATCGCAATACCAGAAGAACGAGCACCGCTGGCAATGTAATCTTACCATCGTGGCTGATTTCTTGTCGCACCCATGACATGTTCTTACACCGTCCAGCTTTCCCGAAAACTTCTGCACTTTATCGCTTAACGCTAGCAAGTTGTCTAGTGTGTGTGGGAATATCTGTGGATGAGCGAATCCGGTTAGCAAAAACCAGTCAATCCGCATGTGAAAATTGGCAAAGAGTGGTACAATACCTTAATGTAAGCAGGCTCTTCATGGCGGATGCCACGTTCAGAGTACAAAAACGTGTGCTGCAGTCCATACAGGATTGCAATTGTGTATCCCTTCGTGACTTGTGAAGGAAGAAGTTCACTGCCTCGACCATTGGTGTAGAAAAAGAGAGGGATTTCTCTGCCGTTGACATCCTTGATTTGCATTTGTAAGCGAGCAAGGGTGAAGGATTCCACAATTTCTCCCAAGAAACACCAATGGCGTCGTGGTTTGAATATGCCTGATTTTCCACCGTCATAAAATTCGGGGTCAACGTCGTTCTCATCTGGAAGGTCGGCGAACCCGGGAAATGTGGCATGGTTTCGAAGGTCCGCCATTTGTCCAGGCTTTTGAAGCTTCGTTCTCTTCCAGAGCCAGTCTTCGAAACCATCTGGTCCGAGTCCAGTTGGTACTTCATCAATGGTTGTTGTCCACTTCGTTGAGATTCCATACATATTTAGCTTCGAAGGATCCTTTGCTATTCGCTCATACCGAATGACCTGTGGGCTATCCTCACCCTCAGCCATCGTCCAAACAGACACCGCCCTTTCAGCAAAAACACGCCCTCGTGCCAGATCGCCGTTGAAAATAGCAATCTGAGCGGCATCAAAGTACGCCCGTCCCAGGCCAGAGTCAACTCGATCTTGTCCTTCAATATAGAGGCGCACCTGTTGATCGACGTAGCGAAGGCTCTTGAGTGGATTATCAATGATACCTATCAAGCCAGGACCATCGATAAGGCTTTCCAATCGAAGGATATCATTCAATCTCTTATCACTTGCCTTGCTCTGTTCTAGTGGCAACGAGCAAAGATTACACATACACTCAAAGCCAAACTTTTCCTGAAGAGCCTGACGTCGAGATTCGCGGTCCTTGTCGACTCCTAGGTAGTATATTGTGATCTCTTCACCTTTGCTGATATCTTTCAGAGCATGAACAGTGTGTTGCTTAATGTTCCTGTTCCAGGACTTCTGTGCGTTATTATTGCAGGCATGATTGATGCGGCTTGCTTCAAGAAATATTCCCCCCTCGATACCATCATCCTCGATAGGAAGGCCATTTGTCTTGAAGATTCCGAGGTATTGTTCGGTAGCATTCTTGTATGGATAAATGTTATGCAGAGAGAGAAATCTTTGCCTCTGATCATTTGCAAGAGCATCTACTTTCTGGCTGATAGATCTGACCATTCTTTGAATGCTATGTTCATCGCTAAGGCTAGATGTTGTAATGACGGGTTCTTCGGAGATAATTCGCGTGCCCTTGACAATATTTTGAATTGCAACAAGCCCCTTTCCCTTCCCTGGTATATCCTGCAAGGCGTATAATGGTGTATCCATTGTGCTTTGTTATTTGTTGCCTTTGGTTTTATCATTCAAACTTGAGAGACGGCGGAAGGATTAAGTAACTTGAGGGATGTAGAACACGCATAAATGAAGAGATAGAATCATAATCAGAAATTCACCGTTTGCATGCTCGAGTTTGCTTTACTTGGACAAAAGCAAATTCGAAACTTCGGCCTGATGAACATAGCCTAATTTGAACGGCACAGAAGCAAATTTAGAGCAACGAATAGATCGATGATTGGCTGCCCCATCTCTTGAAAAAAAAACATTGAAAGAAAAGGTTGGGCTTGAATTTTGATGGTTGGCCAACCATAACTTCTATATCAACTGTTGTATTAAGCGGCAGACAAGATTCGGCGTTGTAAAGAGGTAGGCGCGTCAAAGAAAAATATTGATTGGTTACCAAAAAGAGATGGATGTTTTCCCCTCATTGCCTCGCTGCCAGAGGTCCCATCGCCAGGCGTCACGCATATCTCCTCAGCCAACAAAACTTCCGTCCTTCAACTTTTGGGTAGAATGTATTTCCATGCTTACTATGCATTTTCTCTAACTATTGGAGCCTCCCAAAACGATAGGAACGTTTTCCCTCGACCATTTTTGAGGTATATTGGTAATGGAAAGGAGTGGTTTTGTCTTGGGATGAGATGCTGTTTTGCTCAACCGTAGAACTACTTGGCTTTATTGCTGGGAGCATAACTATTTCATCCATAGAAATCCTTAGACTATTCTCCATCATCTATCATCCATTCAAAACCCCCAGAAAATCACAGGTCACAAACAGGATCCTCGAATCGTCTTGGGAAAGGCCTTGCCTTAACCATCACGTTCTGGAACTGGATTCCAGCTTCCCAATCATCCATTTACCTTAGCCGCCCTTTCCAATCCCTACACCGATATACGAGCCCAGATCCTTGGTTTTTGCTAGAATAATTCATTTGTGTTGTGTTGTGTTTTGTAATGTTGCATTGTGCGGCGAAGTTTGTAAAAAGAAAAGAGCATGCTGCATACAGGGAACGCGCCTTGAAGATCGCGGCTTCCGACATGAATGACACACGAAAACCAGCACAACTCCACAACCAACAAGTCACGGGTCGGGAACTCGGAATGTTTTCCGGTATCAGGATTGAACCGAGGATATAATTGGCAGGTACCAAAAATATAAATATTTATATCAATAGATAGCTGGTTAATCATTATAATAAAGAAGATTCCGGAGGGTATTCGCAGTTCTCAAATGGCGATGGAAAGAAAGGTAAGCTCAAATGTATGCCTATACAGTACCGGCTATCAATGAATTGGGGATATTATTTGTATATCAGGTCTACTTGTAGATGACGTCGACTGTAGGCTATAAGTAGCACAAACCCTATCCCCGCAAATGCCTTTAACCTTCTTACTCCCCCTAAATCCCGATACTTAGATTCCAAAATAAAGACCTAAATACTTAATTAGAATTGATATCATGGCCCATTTTTTGTGAAATACTATGGTCGGACGAGATTCGGTGTTGGCCCGGAAATGTGATGGCGATGATTTGATGATTTATTAATAACCCTAGGTCAAGCTCCATCAGCTCCCCCGCAATATTATCAAATTCCAACTGTTGTTACACCAGAGAGCAAGAAGCTTGAAACCGAAATATAAACATCACTTCAAGCTCAATTTTTTCTTCTCTTTTTGCTCAATTCTCAATTCTAGTTGATAATAAGTATTACTTTATACCTTTCTTCAAAATCCGCAAATATGTCTGATCAATCTAAGATTGCAACGCTCGATGTAAGTAATATATATAATATCCTCCCTTGGAATTACCCCGCACCTAGAGGGTAACGACAGAACGATAAAACGACAAAAAGACAACAATATCCCAAATCTCCAAGGGTTCATCATAACTAACAAACTTAATCCAGAGCACTCTTATCGATCGACTCCCCTCCTCCTCCAAAACACTCTTCGAAGCCAAAGCCAGCAAATCCCTCACCTTCGAAGCCATCGCCCACTCACTCGGACGATCCGAAGTAGCCATCGCAGCGCTCTTCTACGGACAAGCGCAAGCCTCCGCGTCGGATATCGAGAAACTCTCGCAGCTCCTCGACGTCCCGCAGTCCCAACTCGAAGCCGAACTCGGCGGGTTCCCGGACCGTGGACGTGCGGGTCCCATGCCGCCCGTGGAACCGCTCATCTATCGCCTCTATGAGATCGTTCAGAATTATGGATATGCGTATAAGGCGGTCCTGAATGAGAAGTTTGGAGACGGCATTATGAGTGCGATTTCTTTCACTACGAAGGTGGAGAAGGAGGTTGATGAGCAGGGGAATAGTTGGGCGGTTATTACTTTGAGGGGGAAGTGGTTGCCTTTTTCGAGGTTTTAGGTTGGGTTGGGGTCGATGTGGAGATGGTGGGAGAAGAGGAATTCGAGGGTGGATTCTTGGGCAAAGAATGATTTGATAGCCTAGGCCAATGGGAGTGAAAATCTCTTGTGGTAGTTTTATGGTCAATCAATTATGGGAAACGTGGGGAAATTAATGAATCAACGAATATGAATGTTTTGCGCTAGCTGTGGTCCGAATTTCCATAGTACTAGTATATGTATTTTTCGAGGTTTTATGGGTTCCCCAATCGACACTTTCTCTCGTGTTCAGTTTTTAAATGGAATTCATATATTTTGTTTTGCATCGGCTGGGGCAATATTTAGGATAGTTCCTTCAATCCTTCATCATGCATTTCGGCTGTCACCCTGATTTCCCTTAGGTTGTTTCCGTGTTATTAAAACTATATATATCGTTCGATATATGATAAGAGGTATCTTGAATATCTTCAAGCCACCCAGAAAGTATTATGATATTCTCATCTGATCTCAGCAGATTTGATGATGTCTTACTTATATAAACTCTGAACAATCAAGGCAATTCTTTCTTGAATGCTTAGGGTGACATAGTAGAGTGTTACCCTGACAGACTGTGATCTCAAGTATCATTTCAAAGTATTCATCCAAGTTAAAATTTCCATAGTTACTAGATCTGATTACAACAATGTACCACTCATCTACATACAATACTCGAGACCTCCGTATTCAAACATCTATTATCTTTACTTGACAACATTCATCACATCATGTCACACACATCACATCACACAAAATGCAAAAGAGAAAGCCCATAGTATAGGGAAAGCAAAATAAGAGTTTGATTCCCTCGAGTGTATATAAAAAGAGGCCCAATGCCATCCAAGCAGACAGCAAAGTCCCATGCAAAAAGTACCGAGCAACGGAAAAAAATCCGAAATGGCTTCTCTTTCCCCATCGTACGCAAGCGACAGAAAAGAAAAGAAGCGCATCAAGCTTGACCGAAAAGTGTTCCATCGCCCCCATCACATAACCGGCAACAGCGTATCCGTAAAAATTTTTTCCCGACGTGATGATCAGTCACATCATCGGATTGCCGAATATGCGTTTGAAGAAAAGTATAAAAAAAGTCGCAAGGGGGAGGGTGGGTGGTCCGCCTTGGGAAAAATCGAAGTGGGAAAGTTGGGGCCACCGTGTGTCGTGACCGTAATGAATGTCGTGGCGTGTATCAACAGTGTATCGTCCATACTACCGGCAAGAATCTCTTCTATTTTTTATCTGTATGTCTATTTTTCTAGAAAACCCATCTCTATTGAACGTTCCTGTGCGCAGCATGAGGAGATGCGATGGTGGGTGCGCGGATAGATATCTAAAGACTGGCCGAGAAATATCTCCCCTCGTTTTTCGTCGTCGTTTTCGATGATGTCGTCGGTCGTGGGTAAACCCCACGTTGGCGAAGCAAGAGTAGCGAGCTGGCGTTCGTGTTTACATCGAAAATGATGGGGAAATTGGGAAGTCGCATATTTCTTCATGATCTATCTCTCCTCCGAAAATGCCTCTCGTGTGCGAGAGACATTTATGCCTTCTGAACAGTGCAACCTCTGGAAGGGTCCTTTTGGACATTGCACCCACGGGTAGGGTCGGCCTTCTGGATAGAGCATCCACGGGAAGGGTCTTTTTGAACATTGCATCCACGGCTGGGATCAGCAGCCTTTTGGAGAGTGCATCCGCGTCCTGGTCCTTGCATTTTGATTGGTTTGGTTTGGTTGGTTGGGTTTTTGGTTTTGTTTTTTTTGGTGAAAAGATTGTAATTTGTAAGTGAATGTAAATTTGATGAGGAAAAAAAAATTCTCGAAATGAGGGATGCGATGGGGGTATTTATATTCGAAATTTGGAGAGGCCATTGGGAGTTGTTCGCGAGGGACAAAGAAGGTTGGGGGTTGGATCATGAGGGTAGGCTAGCTAGCGAGCTAGCTAGCTATCATGGTAGAGTGTTGAGTAAAGGAGAGAGAGAACAGGTAAGGGAATAAGCATCCAGTGCTCAACATTCTAGAAGGAATTTAGAAGGAAACCCTCATCTAGAATTCCGCAGCCGAATTACTCAACAAGGAAATTCGGAGCGGCCGTTCTCTCTCGGAGAGCAATGTTCTGGTAGCATGAAAGGAAGTCACGATATCCCAATGAAGTAGGTTCACTTTCTTCCCCCTTCCCATTGTCCTCTCATCCTTAACATTGTTCTCTAGCGCCGTGAAAACCAACAAGGAAAATGGCCCTCTTGACCAATCTCAACTCACGAACACAAGTCCTCCCATGAAAAATCCATTAATCTCGATGCGAGAAAGACGAGCCATCTCATAGGCGAACCCCTAGTTTTATCCTCCTCGTCAAAAGAACTGGGCGTCGGTGTTCACGATGACAATGGCATGATTCAAAGATCGTGAGGCTATTCACTCATCAATGGACGGGCGAAAAGCATCAAAGAAACAGGAAGCCGAAAGGGATTTTTAAGCGAACCCCTTAGTATTGTCTCCTTAATATTGTTCTTCCAGGCACCAGACAAGACAAACCACCATCCCGCACTCATTAATCAAAGAATCAAAAAGGAAATCTTCTAGAAGAAATCGATGGAAGGGTTTGGAAGGGTTTCGATTGTTGCGGAGCCGCCGTCATAGTGTATATATAAATTTCATTAAATGATGGTGTGGCGAAGGTGATAAATGTTCAATGTCATGGTCACTTGAGCACAGATTTTCACGCGCTGGACCCGCTATTAATAGCCAAAAACGCAGTGTCTTTCGGATGACCCTCTCTCTCATATCTCTGTCCCTTTCTTTATATCATTACACGTGCGTGATATGACCTAGGAACAGAAACCCTTGAAGCGCATTTGAGATTTAAAACCATAGCATAGCCCTGCCCTCCATACAAAAAGAAAGACCAGCCACCTTTCAGTATCCCTCTCCAAGTCTTCCATCTTCTTAGCTTTCTTCAACAATTCCTTGCCCCTATATTCTTTTCTTTTCTTTTCTTTTCTTTCCATCCAACTTCCAAGTTCTCAACAAGGAAAGGGATATCGGAGATCCCGATATACGTTACTCTTTACTCTCTACTCTCAACTTCTAACTTTTAAGTTCTTTCTATGTAGACAGATTATAGACCATGTATACATGCATCCCCAAAAGATATCAAGGAAAGGAAAGGAAACTAGGCCAAGAATATACATAATATCGTGACTGGTGTACTAAGTCTTGCCATGTGCCATGTCATATACCATACCATACCATATGCCAGGGGAATCTTCTTAGTCTAATCAGTGACAAGACAAGAGAAGACAAGGAAAGACAAGGAAAGAAAAGGAACGGAGCGTCCGATATTATATTTGATGAGTGATGAGTGATGAGTTTAGTATGGATATTTATGTTGATATTGATGTTGATGTTGATGTTGATGTGAGTAGTTTTTAGTTGGTTGGTTAGTTTGTTTGTTGGATGGATGGATGGATGGGGATGGGGATGGATGGGGATAGATAGATGTTGAAGATGTGTACTGTTTCTACTGTTCCTACAGTCCCTACAGTCCCTACAGTTCCTACAGTCCCCTCTCCTCCCCCCCAACCAAACCCCCCGTCACCGCACCCGCCTCCCCCAAGCGGCGAAAAATAGACCAGATGAAGACACTCGCTTGTTCATCACCTCACATATTAGATATTAAATCATCATATCCCAAAATCCCAAAATCCCACATATATTATTCCGTGCCCAAAGTACCTACCTACCTATCTACCTACCCACCTACCCACCTATCTAAGTAAATAAATAACAAAACAAACATCTTAGTTAGATTCAGTGATAATTTTGATGTACTAGGTATTCAATCTCCAAGCATCATATTCAAAATGACTAAATAGGTAGGTATAGGTATAGGTATAGGTATAGGTATAGGTATAGGTATAGGTATAGGTATAGGTATAGGTATAGGTATAGGTATAGGTATAGGTATAGGTATAGGTATAGGTATAGGTATAGGTATAGGTATAGGTATAGGTATAAGTATTAGAAGAACACATCTGCAAGATCGAAGGATCAATTCATCGATACAACCAAGCGACAGAAATCATCATGATGAGATAAGATATCTAATGACCCATCCATCCATCCATCCGACTCACTTACACACACTCCCCAACCCGATTCCCTTCGATTTTCTAATGCATCTCCGAGCCCCACCTTCCGATTCTGCAGCCCCCGAAACCCCAAACCCGAAACTCCAAGTTTGCATTGCATTGCATTCGCAAGAAAAGTGAACCCGACCTCGTGTATTTCATTCCCTCTTGGGTATTTGATCCCGTATGTATGTATGTATTCCTTTTTCCTTCCTTCCTTCCATCCATCCATCCATCCTTCCTACCTTTTCACCCAGCCAATCCATTCCCTTAAAATTGGTAAGATAATCATGATAAACCCCCTCCTTAAATGTCATTCATTTCCCAACAATCCCCAATTCTGCATCGCCTTCCCCTCCATGACCAAATCATTAACGCTCTCGATCCTGCCCCCGACGACTTCCAAATCGAGCACCTCCACCCTCTTCATCCACGTCTCGGGCCAGACCAAGTAAACCCCATGGATATCCCTCATGTGATTTTGCCACTCCTCATCGAACAGCGTTTCGCGATTGTAGCAAGGCACTTGCTCGCCGCCAGCTTGGGACATGGATTTGCAGTAATCGAGGATGGCGAATCCTTCCGAGGCCGTGATGACGGTCCATTCGAATTTGGTACGGAGGGCGTGAGAGCGAAGGGAGGAGAAAGGATCCGTGAGGGCGTGAGAGCGAAGGGAGGAGAAAGGATCCGTGAGGGCGTGCGTTGAACCTTGGGTGAGGGAGCGATAGTTGGAGAGGGCGGAGGTACTGCTCGGACTGGGAGCGGTGGAGTATGATAGAGCGGTGCTACTGGTGGGGGATCGATAAGAGGTGTAATTATCGTAGCTGGAGGATGAGGTTGCTAGGGGTCTTTGGGCGATGGTTGTATAGGGTGATGGTGATGGGGTGAGGGAAGCGGAGGAGTAGGACGAATAGGAAGGCGTATGTGCTGAATATGTGAGTTGGGGATCTTCATCCTCTAGAGGGGTTATATGGCCATGTGATGAATAATTTGATGAGACTCCTGATGTATCATGTGAAGATTTGTGACTTGCAATTTCTCTGTGTGATTGGTTAGCCGAGGTTGACGTGAAAAACTTTAAGAGGGAAAAAGTCTCCCAAATGGGAATCTTACAATCTTCCTCTCCCACTAGCAGCCTCCGCTATCGTCAAATTAAGTCCTTCATTTTTGATATGAACCGCAACATGTTTCCTCAACTTCGCAGCCGTATCCGTTTCCTTCATACAAAATCCACACACGCTTTCACATTTTGCTATCCTCAATACACCCGTAGTATTCCAAGGAGGATGTGTATGACCTCTACTACAGGTAGTTGACGGCAGGGAGCTCTCCCTATCCATTCTTCTCGGTAATGAACCTTCTCGTTCCGTTCTTCTTGACTGATGATCAACCCTTAGTTTTATAGCGTGACCTTGACCTTGACTGTGGCGAATTATTCGAGTGTGGATGGTGGTCACCATTAGAGCGCCTTGATAGTAAGATATTTTATGATATGATTTTGAATCGTAAGATTTATTTCGAAGCTCTTTCCCTAATACCGTTACGCTGTTTAATGCGATGTAGGGATCGGATGACTAAGAAAAAGTAGAATTTGGGAAATTCGAGAATGATTGATTGGCGATGAGAATAAATGATCCGATCCGATATTATATTATATCCTCGCTCGTACTGAAATTATGGTATGGCAATGGCAAAGGCAATGGCAAAGGCAATGGCAATATGAATTCCCGAGCGATGAAATCGTCGTTTGAAGTTTTCTTATGGTGGTGGTCGAACTCCTGATGCTCGTTTCATATGATCAGATGTCAATGGAGATATATACGGAGTAGGTAGGTATTATATCAATGAAACATCCACAGGAAAATCATCCATTCTTATAAAAATGGAAAACGTCAAATGAATATAAAGAAGTCGTAGGGTAAGGTAAAGAAGCTTAAGAAGATCTTCAAGAAAAGTATGATCAGTGGGGATCAGTACATTACATATGATGATTTTTTCATTTCTCATTTCTCACTGGAAATATTTCTAATTGAATATGAAATGGCATTCATAGGTAGAGAGAGGTACCTAGGGACGGTAGTATGGTAAAGTGCGTGCGGTTGCGGTGCGGTGCGGTTTGTGCACGATACTTCGATATTTCGATATGTGTTAGAATTTAGATGGTCTCAAAGATCATTGATAACCCATTTAGGAAATAATCGCGAGGTTTGAATTGGGGGTGAACCGGTTTCATGAGTTGCGATTGGTTCAAATGGGTTAAAAATGGGCTGCTCGTCAGAAAGTTAGACTAATTAATGAACATATTTGGGAGGCTTGGATTATTCTGGAGCGAGGGAAAGCTTGGATGAACGGGCAATTACACCGAGCCGCACACGTGAATTTGGGAAGGATGGATCATGGTACTCATGCCTCATGCTTCATGCCGCCAGGAATTATATATATAGTATAGGTGGGTGACCTGCGGTGCTGCGGTGCAGGAGGGACAATACGATTGCACGTGCCACAGGATGGTAAATTTAATTCGGATGTGGAATGGGATCAAATCAAAATCCCGGTTTGCTCTTTTAGCATTCGGTGTTTAGACTTTCTGGCGACATGAGAGTACCAGTGGGGTTGCCCGTGTGTACGGAGGGGGAAGTATATGTTGGGCATTGTGGTAGGTAGGATCGAGGCGGGCAAGATGACAAGGCCGAGAGTGAGATGCAAATCGAGATGCAAAATAGTGGAGTTGTTGGTTGCGTTTGGGTGAAGTGAATGATTATTGGTTTAGATGTGGAAACCCATCCTGTTGGAAACTTTACCAAAATAAGAAACTTTAACGAATTCCTACCGTAAGCCCTGGAGCTACCTACCTACCTAATTCAAGGTGTACTGATAGTCATAGAGGAGGCGTGGATAGACTAGTCTATCATACTAGGTAGTTCATCTGATGAATGGAGTCTTGATATCTATTTGACATTGTGATTCATGAAAGATTGCATAGAACATTATCAAGCATGACCAATTTTCAAGTCTATCGAGCAAATACCGGTGATTTGGATAAGCAAGCAAGCAAGCAATACCTTAATAGTACAAGTACAAGGCTATCATATAGCATCTATCGTTAGTTATACTCCATATGGATCTCAAGGTCCAAGAAAGCGATCTGGCAGTGCTTGATAACGGTCTAGCGACGGAAATCAACGGAAATCCAACAGGGGTAAGATTCCTATTTCTGGGGTTGGGAGAGAGGATGAACAGGATTTTAATATAAATTGCACGAGGTAACGTCGTAACGAGGTACGGTAAACCAAACGAAAAATGGTAATATCAACGAGGGATAAGAATCATAAGATGGGATTTACTATGTGATATAAAGTAAGATATATTAAATGGACTTGAAAAGGTTTCATGCCAACGATAAGGTTTTACAGGTATATATTGCTATTTATTACCTTAATAAGGGTCCTTGAGCTACCTCCTCGTAACTCGTAAGTGCACCCAGCCGTGCCTTTCAGGCTTCAGCGTACTACGATCGATATGTAATCGCCGGAAGGAAAAGATGAGATGAGAACGGTTCCACGAATCCATGGTCACTCAAAGGAGTAAAAATTTACGAAAGCAATGTTAACGTAACAACGATGCCGTGCTTAAGGTTCATTATTAAGAAGTAAAACGAAATCCCATTCCAGTTAGGGGTATGCAAATATTGATATATAAAGCCATTGGGAAGAAATACCGAATATAGATTAAAAACGAACATTTTCGCCGATTCAACCTCTTTCCAGAAAATGGTTTTTCTAGAAGCCCGAGAATGGGAAAATGCCAAACCTTTGTCCTTAGTTCCGGGTTTTAGGCGTAAAGAGGATGGTTACATCGGATTGAACCCCTAGAGATGGATTTTCCAAACGGGATTGCCTAATACAGCCAAAAATCTATAAGTCTTCCAAATCATATCATTATGATCTTCGTGAAGGGGTTCAATCAGATTCACATGTGTGCACCCCTTCCTTTACCAGCATCTTCTTTACCGTGGTGCTGGGTCTCTTCCTCAAGTCATTTTTGAACGTCCACTGGGATATACCTAGAATAAAGTCATATAATATAAAAACATTATATTCCCCTTCGGGTTTTGATCGATATGGGATGTGGCTTGCGAGAAACATCAAGTCAATCCGATTGTCCACGTCAATATTGAATCTGAAGTTTATGCCCGTCACTGTTCAGCTTCTGATCAGAACAAAGAAATGTGAACCCATGTTTGGGTGTGAGGTAAACTGGAACCAACAAATCGCATCTTAAATCGAGATTTTTTCGAATATTCCGAACTGATAGATCGGCGGTAGTACAGCATGCTAAGACAACACCCACGTAGGTATCTAATGCATGTCATAACTAGTAATAAGACACTGGACGGGAATGAAGAACAGATGACTTAACTTGTACGGAGTAAAGTTGGTCCTTGAAGCTCAAGCCTTTGCAGTCCATTACTCTTCATGCTATCGGTATCGGTATCGGTATCGGTACCGCTACCTCCCTACCTAACTAACCTGGAAGAGCAAGACGAGCCAAATTTGGAAGATAGGACAGGACCGCATATTGATTCAAAATGAACACTTTCCGATCGGGTAAATTGGCGGTATATTGAAGTTTTTCTAGGATAATGGTAGAAGGATTTCATGTTCTCAAACCTCGTGAGATTCGTACCGAGACGGGTTGACACGCAGTTGTACGGTACGTACTCCACTTTCCATGCAACTATTTTGAACAATATTGCAAGCTGAATGAGGCACTTTCATCTTGAAGCCGCGGGATCGGGAGCTCCCATCCCATACATTTTCACAACCTCCACAATTAGAAATAGCGGCACATAACAAACGCTCTTGAGGGAAAAGATGCGATTTGATGAATTTGAGGTGGCTACCATTCTTAATCCAGTCGTCATACGGAAACCCTCCGAATGGATGGGAATAGCCTTTCCCATTAGAGCCAGAAGCCAGAAGCCAGAAGCAAAAGCCTCATCTCATCTATCATCTATACATCAAAGCCCAATAACAAACCCCCCAAAATGTTACCCTACCACTTTCTACTCGTCGCCACAAACCCATCGTCGTATGTGAATCGTGACGATGATCGCCATTTGAGATTGCGGCTACATTAAGGTTACATAATTTAGCTATTGCTTGCTGAATGGCGGTATACGTAGGTACGTCAAGTGAGACAATCTCGCCGGGACTTTCTCTTCTCGTTCATAAAGGAAGCATTTCTGCACGAAATCGAAATCGATTTTCGATTTCGAATCTGGACCGTCTGGATTTTTCACTTCATGTTGCAGTGGTTGGAAAATACCGAGGTATATGCTTTCATGCGTCTGCTGTACGTAGGTATGAATAATTTCCAAGGTCAGGTCTGGACTCTGGGGTAATGGGTTTCCATCCTACTGGGCGGGGGCGTGTTTTTTGGTATGCAATGTAAGGTCAAGATAATTCTTCGTAGCGCTGGCATGCATGACATTGAGAGATGAACAGTATAGAGTAACGAGCTTGTCTTATACTTCATTCTGTTCATACTCCGGAGATCCTATCATATTGGGGGCAACGTTTGAGAATTCCCCCAATCTTTCTCAATCCCCCCTCTTTTTTTTTCTGTCAAACAACGATTCCTCTTTGAAACTACAATGCAATGAATTCTATGCCATGATTCGTTGCTTCAATACGGAACTTCATGGGATTTCAATGCTGACAGTCAGCCCTAAATCATTCAGGCCATCAAAATGCAATCAGCCATCCATCCATCCATCAATCAGAAATCAGCACATTTCTTTCAGCCCTGTGAAATATAAACATTCGTCATACCGACTCATTTTTACCACTTTCGCAGCTTACGGCATCCCTCTCCCGCTTTTTCTAGTCTTATTTCAGATAGATTGGGCCACAGAGTAGGTCAAGTAATCTAGATGACTTGGTGCTTACGTACGGTACCTAGGTAGTTAGTGATGTGAGGGCACTCACTAAGGTTACTGATCTAACCAATTAGTTGGTTGAACTTACCTATGGAGACATCATTTCCAAAGAATGGAAAACGGTAGAAGGATAACCCAGAACAACTAACCTTTCCTTCCTTTCTTTTCTTCCAAAACACATAATGAACTTCAAGAAAGATTAGATTTTATGTGGAAGGACAATTTCATTCGTCCTTTGAGTAATGATGGAATAGCTACCTGGTAGGTATCTAGAGAGGGCATTTCCAAGGGCATTCCATTTACCGTACCGTATATTACCCAACCAGAACTCTTATTGGCTGCGACACAAATTGATGGATTGAATTTGTACCTATGTATGTACTACTTAGGTAGATCCCCACAAGGTTCAGGCTTTGAATTGGAAGGGTAGGCCCGTTAGGGGCATCTTTAACAGAGGATCATGACCCTTAACAGGGGAAGATACACAAGACAAATACTGTACGTATACCGGTACGGAGTATATCCAGCCGTTCTTCTTTTTTGGTTCGGTGAATTGCTAGAATTGAGGATTTTGGAAGAGAAGGGAGAGAATGGAATGAATGAAAAGATTGAGTACGGTAATGGAGCTTTATTTCCTAGTTTACCGGTACTTGCTGAACGTTGGGAAATGCAATCTGCTATTGTATTATGATTGGTTCTAGGGGAAGAGTTCCGGTTTGAGAGGTTCTATTTGGCTGCGCGCTGATGTATATCCTCTGCATGCCTAGAATTCTTAATGAACCTCCCCATCATAACCTTATCTCTTCCTTTCAATGGGTACTATAGGTAGCTGGAGGTTCATTCTTCGATTCTCAAACTTCATTTTCTCATCACCTACTCATAGTTTGCCAAGTAAAGTTTATTACCTTTACGAGTACCAGATTTCTTTACCTCGTCATCGTACACAAGGGGATTGTTATTGTTGTTGTTCTTGTTAAATCTAGTGAAAGCCCGAAATTCTCGGGTGATTCCCCCTTCATCTCATTCTCCAGCCTGGCTTAACCTTATTTCTTCAGCGACTAATAAGCATACCTACTGCACATCCATCTATCTACAAGTTACACAAACTACATACAAATCTATGACCAACTCACCGAAATTGTACAACCTCGTGTTCTTGTGTTACAATTCTGCCTATTCATTCATTCATTCATTCAATCGTGGGCTATACCTTTACTGTAACAATCTGAACGTAATCTTTGATCTGCTTTGAGTGTAAACAATACCTACCTACCTACTTATACTGAACGCAATTCTCTCTCTCCTTCACCAAACCTCCGAAAATAATCCTGGTCAAAATTTCGTGCTGATGCATTGCGGCACTGCTCAAGAATCGCAAGGGGATAAAGTAAGGTTATTCTTAGAAAAAAACATCCTTTCCCCAAGAAATGCAGACAAACCTTCGAATCAAACAGTCATGGCAGATGCGACAAGGACGGGAAAGAAACAGAGGCAACGTCGAGCAAGTCGTCCCAAAGTAAAGACAGGATGTAATAATTGCAAGTAAGTTTTTCCCATTTCCATTACCATCTTAGCAAATTCTGGGAGTTCCCCGTTTTGTTCCCTCCCTCGTATTTAGAGTTGAACTTCCCCGCGTCCCCCGCTACGCTACGCTACGCTATGCGCAAACAAACGTCGGCGATATACGTAGTAGTAGCCAGCAAGCAATCAACCTAATAAGCTTTGGCTAATCCACGGATTTTTCTTCCCTTGCTTGATAGGAATCGAAGAGTGAAATGCGATGAAACGAGACCTCAATGTACGAAATGTGTTAGGTCGGGAAGACAATGCTATGGATACCCGGCGTATAATCCAAGAAATAGACATGCCAGTAATACTCTTCCAATTGCTCCACGACCGAGTAATGCTGGCATGGAATCAAACTCAATATCATTACCATCCCACAATTCCATAATAAAAACCACGACATCTCATGGATCGACAGCACTCGTTCCTAGGAAAACACCGCGTATTATCAATAAACCGAAATCAATCGGTTCATTAACACCTACCACCACCACCACCACCACCACACCATCAACCATCTTCGATGGAGATACCATCGAGATCGATTCCGAATTATATCGACCACCCACGCTGGGTCTCGCATTCGACGCCAAAGAAGGCCAATATTTCCAAGTCTTCCGCACGCACACGGCGAGCGAACTCTCGGGATTCTTCGATTCCGACTTTTGGATGCGGAGCGTGCTCCAGGAATCCCATTCCGAAGCATCCATCCGTCATGCCGTGGTGGCCCTCGGAGCCCTCTACAAAACCCTCGAGAAAGTGGTCGAGTCCCCTCCCGGCTCCCCAACTTCGGGCTCGCCGCATCCCAACCCCTCGGGGATGGGGGGGGGATTCCGCTCCCACGCATTGGAATGTCGCCTGGGAACAATATGGAAAGGCGGTGACGCGCATGCGTCAGAGTATTGAAAATAATGAAGTTAGATCTCAACGAACCATCTTGATTTCCAGTGTTTTGTTCACTTGTTTTCAATCGTTTGTGGGCGATCATAAGGCGGCTATTAAACAGGTACAGGTAGGATTGGGGGTCATGGAAAAACAACGGCGGGAGAGGAAAAAACTTTATATTCAACGTCAAGATGATATTGTGGAAGAGGAGCTGGGACAAATGTTTACGAGAATGGCGATTCAGGCCAAATCATACGATATGGCATTTCATTTCCCAGCACCATGGGTGATACGACTCTCGACCAATCCCAGCATCGCCAACCCAGTCGCCTCACAATCCGGGCCTCCGTCCCCATCCACGACGACATCGTTGACGAATATCGATTGGAGATATCACGTCTCCCAAGATCCCAGCCTCGTGAATCCCCCCAGTCCCTCGGATAGCTCGACGGGAACCACCATCTCGATCGAAGCGCCGATCCCCGAAAGTTTCCCCAACGTGCACGAGGCGAGATTGGTGCTCGATGCCCTGTGCGAGCGCATCATGAGATACAACGAGGAACTGGTCGGTTTCTACACCGTCTCCAATAACATCCTCCCGGCATCCATCAAATCCAACGGCTATGGCTTTGGTCGCTCGCTCGAACAATGGCAATCGACATTTGCCCCGCTGCTCGCCAAGCGTCGCGCCCCCGGTACGTCGAATACCGAGAGGGCCGGCATGATCGTGTTGCAGATGACATGCATCATGACGCGCATCCTGGTCTTCACGGCCTTCTCGGCCAACGAAATGGATTTCGATCAATTCCTCCCCATCTTCGTGGAAATCAACGAGTTGGCCAAGGAACTGATCGTCGATGAGGAATTGGCTCTGGCGCAGGCGCGATGTGGTGCCGCGTGTCGCCACGTTCACGCGAGTGCGGGCCGCGGGGTGCGAACCCCGTTTGGGGTTAAGGTGGTGAGTCCTGCCTCGAGTCCTGCCCTCGATGCTCGCCGCCGTCTTCCCGCTTCCGCACATGCGTCGCTGGATCATACCTATTCCCATATCAAACCCTCGTTCGCGCTCGATCTAGGTATCATACCTCCCCTCTTCGTCGTCGCGACTAAATGTCGCGATCGCTCGCTCCGTCGCGAAGCTATCTCCCTCCTCACTTCAAGTCATCGGCGCGAAGGCATGTGGGATTCCAGATTGTGTGCGGTGGTGGGGAATTGGATCATGCGTGTGGAAGAAGAGGGGCTGTCGGATTATGTTAAGGGGGGTGGGGGGTGGGAGGGGTGAGGGGGGGTGGGAGGGGAGGACGTGAAATGGGGATGGGGGAAAGTGAAAAGAGTGAAAAGGAAATCGTACCCGATGAGAAGAGAGTCATGGTTATGGAAATTGGGTTTAATTTGGAGAGGAGGTCGGCTCTTTTGAGGTGTGGGACGAGGGGCGTGAGGAAGGGTGATTGGGATCCGAGGGCGAGGGAAACGCCGGTTTGGTGGTAGGTTGGGGGGTGGGGTGGGGGAGGGAGGGAGGGGGAGGTGGGTGGTGGGGGGAGTATGGGGTGGGGGGGATGGGGGGATGGGGGGATGGGGGGGTTGATTTTTACTTTTTACTTTAAGTTTTACTTAGTTTTATGAACAGCGGATTTGAGTTGGAATCGTTGGAATGGTTGGAATGGTTGAGGATTGAGGAATAGGAATAGGCGTACAGGAGTACAGGTCTTGCGGCTCGGCTCCGCTAGGATAGGGTAGGATAGGGTAGGGAGGATAGGAGAGGCTAGGGTAGGATAGGGTAGGAGAGGATAGGGTTTAGCTTAACTTATCTAGCTTGTATGTATGATAGTGTATATACATACATCAGGTCAACTTTTATTGGGTTTTTTGGGGGGAAGGGGGGGAGGGAAGAGGGAAGAGGGGAGGGAAATTTGAGGGGGAGGTGATATGAGGGGGAGGTGATATGAGGAAAGGAAGGGAAGGGAAGAGGGGGAGGGAAGAGGGGGAGGGAAGAGGGGAGGGAAGAGAGGGAGGGGAAGAGGGGGGGAGGGAAGAGGGGGAGGGAAGAGGGGGAGGGAAGAGGGGGGAGGGAAGAGGGGGAGGGAAGAGGGGGAGGGAAGAGGGGAGGGAAGAGGGGGAGGGAAGAGGGGAGGGAAGAGGGGAGGGAAGAGGGGAGGGAAGAGGGGAGGGAAGAGGGAAGGGGGATATATATGAATATGAATATGAATATGAATATGAATTAATGTGTATGTTATGTGTATGTTGTACCATGTTATATTATATTATGTTATATCATGGCTGTTTATTTGCAGATTTCTTTGTAGATTCAGATTCAGATTTATATTCTAGTGTCCACTGTCTATACAGTTTGGAGAGGATGGAATGAATGGAAAAGGATAGAATCAATGGAAAAGGATAGGATGAAGAGGATAGATCCCTCTCTCCCTCCTTCATTCACCTCACCACCCTTCTTTCTTTCACCCTCTCCCTCCTTCCATTCCCCCCCTCACCCTCCTTCCATTCACCTCACCACCCTCCTTCCTTTCACCCTCACCCTCCTTCCATTCCCCCCCTCACCCTCCTTCCTTTCACCTCACCAAATAATTCCATATGCATAATTCCATATGTATAATTCCATAGACTTATTTATTTATTGATTTATATTGATTTATATTGATTTATATTGATTTATATTGATTTATATTGATTTATATTGATTTATATTGATTTATATTGATTTATATTGATTTATATTGATTTATATTGATTTATATTGATTTATATTGATTTATGTATATATATACGAAGCTATGCCATGCCATTCCGTTCCATTCCATCCATCCACCCAGCACATCCAGCACACCCAGCATCCACCCACCACCCACCCACCATTCAGCCGCCAAAGTCAAAGTGTGGATTCAAGTTTTGATTTCTTTTTTTAAAAAAAACCCCCAATGCATCCCATCCCATCCCATCCCCATCCATACTCCCCCATCCCAATCCCCATCCATCCCATCCCATTCCCATCCCGATCCTATTCATTTATCCCGCAAACTTCTTTATCCATTCCGCAACCATCCCGCAAACTCCTACAAACTCCCATAAACTCCCGCAAACTCCCGCAAAAATAAATAAATAAACAAAATAAATAAAAGAAGAAGAAAAAAATGAAAATGAAAATGAACGCGCTAAAGAACATGCACGTATGCATGCAGGAAGAAAGAAAAAAAGAATAAGAAAAAGAATAGGAATAAGAAAAATGGATTTTCTCTCTTTCCTCTCCTCATTCCTCTCCTCATTCATTTTCCCCTCATCCCTCTTCCCCTCATCCCTCTTCCCCTCATCCCTCTTCCCTCACATCGTCAAAAGAATCTTCCGGATCCCGATCCTGATCCTGATCCCGATCCTGATCCATCTACGCCTCCACCTGCGCCTGCGCCTCCGCCTACCCGTATTTTACTCGATGGATTTTCTAAATTTGTATTTCCATTTCCATTTCCATTCGCACTCCCACCTTCACCCGCACCCTCACTAACTCTTTTCCCTCCCTTTTTATTCTCCCTATTCAACTTCAACTCCCCCCTGATCGGGGGATCCGGAACCGGGGGAAATTTCCCCAACCTCTTCGGACTCCTCCCACTAATCCTCGCCCTCATCACGCGTTGATGAAAGTCCTCGCGCGCCCGCATCAACACCTTAACCAACTGTTTATGATTCCCCTCTCTCTTAACCGCCTCATGCAGCGCCGTCTCCCCCGCGTTATTTTCCATCTTGAACAGGTGGGGCTTCGCGACGGCGAGCACCAGTTCGACGATCTGCGGGGATGCATAGCGCGCGGCGTAGTGCATGATATTATTCCCTTCGCGGGTGACGAGGGAGGAGTTTTGCGTTTTGATGAGCAGGTACGAGATGAGACGGTCGTGGAATGAGGGGTCCTTGGTGGGTTTGCGGATCGCGGCGTGTAAGGGGGTTTCATCCAGGGGTTTGGAGAGGAGGTGAAAATTAGCTCCGGCATTGCCGATAATCTCGATGATTTCGCAATCGGAGCGTCGCTCGCGATGTTTCTCGATCAGGGAATGGAGGGTGGGGAGTTCGAGGTCGATCTTGCAGCTGGATTGGAGGTTGACGAGGTGCATCACCATGGTGGAATCTCCTCCTTTGATACTTCTCCATAGTTGTTTTTGGATTTCGGCGATGACTTTGGGTTTGGAGGCAGAGGAGAATCGTGGGAGGATGACTTCAAAAAGAGGGTAACATCGATGGAGGATCGCTACCTCGAGCGCATTGCGACCGGTGATATCTCGAAATTCCACGTCTGCTCCAGCGGATATCAAGTTTTTACAAAAAGACCACGACTTACATCGGATCGCCTGATGTAAAGGTGCCAACTGTTGACTATTGACCAGGGAGAAAAATTCCGGTCGACTTCTCATTTGTGAAACGAGAAAATTGCCCATATCTTCAAAACCGCAACGAGCCACCCAATGGAGTAAAGTATCATTACTCCCTTCCAATACTTGGAAGACATTGACTCCATTTTCCAAGAAATGTTTGATGATTGGTTGTGCTTGGGGAATTCCCGTAGCTAGGAATATCGGTGGGATTCCTTCTGAATCGACATTCGAGTTAAGATCTCCACCTCTTGCCCTCACAGCATCAATGATTTTTATCACCGCTCCTATCTTCGTTCCCACCCTTAAATCCAACAATGCATAAACCAAGACTGATTGATTGGATTGATTGAGTGCTAAAACATCCGCACCAGCTTCCAGCAAAATATCAACCGATTCGGCTTGTCCCGCGATGGCAGCAGAATGTAATACGGTATTATCGGACCAGTCACGTGAATTGACATCGAGACCTTTCTGGATGAACAACCTCAAGAGTTTTTCATGGCCGGTGGCAGCCAATAAATGTAACCACGTAGCCCCATTTCTTTCTCTTCCCCCAAAGCGAGTTTGGGCCCATTCCAGAGATCGATTGGCGAAATATTCCATAACATAATTGGATCCCCAGCGAGGAACGCAAGACCACACCAGTCGTTGAGAAACATAACTGCGACCACGACTATAAACCCATATTGATCTCGCTCGGGGATCCGGTTCATTATCTGTAGGTGGTCGAAAGTGACGACGAAAAGCTTTTAGATATAGTTGAGGAGTGAGGATCGTCGCATGACGTATGGAGGTCTGAACTAATGCATTAAGTGGAGCTCTTCGAAGACAATCTCCAATGCATTGAATTATTTCTGGCGGAAGTTGATTGAAATCCATGGTTGAAACTTTGTATTGTATCTGTGTATCCTATGTACCGGGGTATCTCAATATCTCAAGGTGAATTCAAGGAGGTTTTGAGGATATATTGATGAAAAGATATTGAGCTAAGTTGAAATATTGCATCAAGACTTTGATTTAATTGAATAAGGTAGGTAGATCAAGTCTTGATGAGAGGAGGGGAGGGGAGAAGTTTCGTTGATTCCAGTGGAGGTTTGAAAGGTCAAAGTTTGTCGTGGTTCAATAGAATGAGGGGAACTGTAGATACCTAGGTACCTAGGTATGGAACCAGGCAACTGTTATGAGGTCCACGGTACCTAGGGATTATGTATAAAATGAAACAAAATCCCCTTCAGACGATATCGAAATTGAGGTGAAAATTAAAGTCAGTGTCTAGGGAGAAAGAAAGAAAGAAAGAAAGAAAGAAGAGAGAAAGAAATATATAATAAGGCTGGATTTCAAGATATGTGAGTACCTAATAGGTAGGTATCGTACCGTACCGGAGTTGAAGAACTGGTTACCTACAATGAGGCTTTATCCAGTAACATTCACTACGATACCAGGTAGGTAAATTCAAGCAATTCCAATTGTATCTTGTACCTCAGGTGTATTGTAAGGCAAGTTACCTAGGTAGGTAATGAATATATGGCGTGATAAATTATCTTCAATTTAAATGTAAATGCTAAGTCTTTCCAGGTGTCTTTTGATATGTAGGTAGGTAGGTGGGGGAGGTATTTCAAACAATTCAAGATCCAGGTAATTGAAGCCTTTCGTAAAGTATTGACCGTTCTTCTTGTATGGATGTACGAGTGAGTACCTTAGATAGCTGGAGGTATGTAGTAAGGTTATCGATGAGTATAGGTTGCAGTATGAATATTTGGGTAGTAGTACAAGAGAAGAAGGAAGAACAACTCATGAATTTTATGTGCGGACTAGTAGATGGAGATTAACTAGATCCAGATAGATACCTTAGGTTAAGCCCTGGTAAGGTGAACCTAGTACCTACCTACCTACTTATTATTATTTGTCCACGGCTACGTACGGGTGATGAATTTTGTATCAATTTGTATTAACAACAAGTCCTGCTTATAATAGAGTAACGGAACGGGCTGGACTGGCCTGGGCTAGACCTGTGTTCATAGCCATAACCTGTGTTCATATACGGAGCCCAGTCGGTAGGTAATCTAACCTACAGGCTACATACAATACAACCTACCGAACTCACCCCCAAAAGATTCGAGTCAATTGACAGCAGAGCAAAAACAAATAATACCTAATAAATGTATGTAATAAATTGTCGCGTCACACGATATGTAATCCTAATACTTGCATATGCAACCGTTGCTTTTTCAGATGTGTGAGGAGGTTCCTTGGGTTTCTGATTTGTTCATTGCTTTTGTAAGGCTGTCATCAATGGTCATCGTTTGTCATGGTGGTCATACCATCTGCAGGCTAGAATTGGGTAGAGGGATGGCGCTGTATGTTCTCCGGATAGATTTTGGTAGGGATGAAGATTGATAGGAAAGGAAGTAGGGTCAGTAATATAAATCTGATAGAGATGGAACTTTGAAGCAATAATGGATCAAATGGATGGATGGCTCGGATAGCATGGTGATCCAATGGGGACTCCATACCCGCATTTTGGTCATAGAAGGCATCAATAGCCGTGATACACGAGATCAGAAATGCAATTTAGAGAATCTTTAGGCGAAAGATAGACAACGACCATGACAACAACAACAATGATGACAAGTGGAAGGACGACCAGAATATTCATTTCACCCCAACCACAAGTCTTGAAATATATGGTTGTGCTCATCTTGTTCCGCTTTATCCGGTGATGAAGATATACTATTCTATTTACATAGCCTAACACGCTTTTCCTTAAAGCCTTGCTTGCTGGCTGTCCATCTACGTAACTTGCACCACGAGCAACTTCGTTCTCTGCAGTTTCCAAATCCCCATCTCAACTCTTCTGCGGAATCGGAATCATCAATTCCGTTACTCTATCATAATGATATGATATAATGATTAGCATCCCAGAAATCGATGAAGACCTCGATCAACGGATAAATTCTCGCAGAGATGTACTTGATACCAAAGTGCCAATATTTCCCACAACATGTTCCTTCAACCACCATGGCGAGGGTCGAAAGACCCATCTTCTTCTCCTCGAGACTCCATCCTCGATTTTGATCTCAATATCTATTTATCAATCTATCTATCTATACCCCCCCTCCCTCACTCAAACTCATCATATTAGATATCCACAAGAGATATTCTTTATTTCGTTGTACATGTAGGTAGGTAGGTAGGTAAGTGGGAATTTCAAAACTAACACAATCATATCATCATCAGCATCATCATCTCGTTCGCGCGCTCTCAAGTAACCATTCTTACACCAGCCCGAGCATAAAAGATGGAGAATTCGAAACGCCCGCCTGCCCGCGATCCCGAATATCCTCCCAACCATATGATAGATAAATTCAAACCACCCACCTCTTCCAATCATCCATTCATGCCCACGATAGTTTGTTTGTGTCTTGTATGGTATATGTGGGATAAGAAGAGGAAGGGATAGATGGTTTCGTTTTTCTGTACTCTGCGTAGATTGTGCGAGTGGGAATGTGGGAATGTTGTTGCGGGATGCTATGGAGTATATAGCATATTGCTCCTGATGGATATGCGAACTCCGTCATGGTTTCGATATATGGGATGGGTGTGGCTTATATATTTGAATCCCCGATGACGGGGAACAATTATCGATAATTTCCCTCTCTAACGTCTGGGAAAGCTGTTGCGGGACGCTATTGAGTACATTGCTCCTGATGGATATGCGAACTCCGTGATGGGTTCGATAGATGGGATGGGTCTGGCTTATACATTCGAATCACCGAAGACCCGGGAACTATTATCGACGATTTCCTTCTATGTCGTCTGTTTATTTATCGTCTGCGGCGATGGCGTTGTGAACTGCCAGTTCCTTGGAGTATATTATTTCTGTCCTATTCTCGAATCGCCCCAGCTGCAGAACCCAAAAGATTAATGATGCCCCCTTTGCGGACTTGAAACTCGTCGAGTACCAGCGTACAAGAATTATGGGTCGTGACAAACGGTTTGTTCTTTTCGGGATATGTTATAGTAATCGAGTTATAGTAATCGGCCGGGGTTCGGTATGTGAGATGTGAGATGTTTCGGGGAATCGGATTGGGGTGCCTACCTATTTGGTGTACATCAGAACGTGGTGGAGTTTTCCCAGGTATTGTCTCGATCCTTCCCACTATACATCCATCCTACTCTACTCGTCAGTGAGATGATGGAAACCGTGAATACCTCCTTTCAAACTTGAATTAACTGGAATGATCTGGTCTGGTGGAGTACCACTCACTATTCTTTGCGAATGATTGCGTGGATTTAGTTACTCGCATCGCAGATTCGAAGTTAAGTCTATTCATGATCACTGTCATTAAGTATCAACCCCTTCATTTTTTTTATCGCAAACTCAGAGATCCCCAAAATTATCGGAATCATAGTACCTACCTACCCAGAAAACTCGAGGTTCAATAACCTACACATATTGAGAAAAGTTTCTTTCTTGATGAATCGGAATGGCCATTGGCAGAAAGTCTCTGAAGTTCCCAATTTCGATATGAAGACTATGCGGACTATGAGAGAGAGAAGTCTCGGTAAAACACCTCTTTCATTATGTTTACAATGTGTCTTCTTTTCATTCTTCTTCAAGTAGATTTGTCACTCATTTGTATTACGATCCGTATTTGGTCTAGGAGATGTTGGTTTATTCTTTGCAACAAGCTTTTCTTCATTCTAGTGTTCTAGTGCTGCTGCTACTTGACCTGTGAACGAATTGAATCGAACCGTCTGCTCTTAGTTTGATTTTACATACCCATTTAGTACTTTTTAGTTGAGCCTCATGAAATAGTTCAAGATTCTCGAGGTTCGTTACCTGGTAGAGTTAGCGGGTGGTCTAAGATCTTCGTTCTGCACATCATAAACCGCACAATATATTTCTGGAAATTTCTTTTTGATCTTACAAGCAGTTACTTCTCCTCTTGGATAATTTTGTACTCAATATTTGGAAATATATAAACATCTTCGATTGAGCTCTTCGATGCTCATTTCTATCTTTAAAATATATTATTCCTGTATTCAATCATTTACTTCATAATGGATGCTACATTCGAACTCCCTGTCCTCGAGGCAGATTGTTCCATCTCCAATCCAAGAATGAAACCAATCATCCTTACTCCCTTTCTCAGATTGGCATCTGAACTTCAATTCGTACTCCAATCCCAGGAATTGGATTTGAGATCTATCATTGTAAGTACAATTAACGACATCATGTATTACATTTCAAAGTCATCGTCGTAGTATATTCTCTACTAAACATGTTGTCGATAGGAAATATTTGACAAACACCCAGCTGCGCACTCGAAAGCCCTTAAACGTTATAAAAATAATTATGAAAAGACTATAGTATTTTATCGAAAGCTAGAGTCCAATCGTGAACAGATTGCAAAGTTGATCGATGAGTGTCCTCTCGTTTTCGGTGTACAAATTTGGCTTCCAACACCTGGTTTGGTTTTAGCCGTCCGCCGCATTTTCTGCCTTTGCAATCGACTTCTCATCGTAAGTCATGAATTCCCACTCGTTTTGATTTTTATTTCCATTTACCATGCTGAAATGCAAGCCGAAGATCCACAAAACTCGCCCGCATTTGATCGAGAGACTTCGGAGGAAGTCTGATTCTTTGAGTCGTTTGTGTTTGTCACTCGTGGGGAAGGATCTCTTTTCCACACATCATGAGATATACGATCGTGTCTGTTGCTCCATATGTGACTTGAATCATCAAGATGAGGACTCGATCGTGGAATTGTGCGCAGATAGAAATCGATCCACGGCGTTGGCGATAAAGATCGAGGATATGCCACGCTTAGAGGTAAGCTATCTTTTACACTTTTCTCCATCTTTCTTTTCTGCACGATCCAATCGTCCGTCCGTCCGTCCACATGCTCATCAATGTACACGACGTCGCAGACGCCAGATGACTGCGCTGTTTGCTACGGACCCAATTATCTCCCGACGCGCATCAAACCCTGCGGGCACAACAATCTCTGCTTCGGCTGCCTCGCCAAATGGGTCGAGGGCGATCGATTGCGCATTTGTCCGTACTGCCGCACGCCGGTCGCGCAAACCCAATTCCGCAGCCCGCATCCGGCTTTCCGCATCGATGCCTCCCAGACGGTGTCGGAGTGCGCACTCGCAAGACCGTTTGCTGAAGAACATATGGACTTCGCGGCGTTGGAGAGGAGACAGCGCTTGGTGTTGATGGTTTTGGATTTGGTGAGGGCGTGGTGCGTTTGGAATCGAGATGTTGCGGGTGCTGGTGGTGCTGGTGGTGCTGGTGGGG
>JANPYM010000002.1:90936-110875 GCA_025890175.1 Ciborinia camelliae
TGCTGGTGGTGCTGGTGGGGGTGGGGTTGAGTGGGGCGGGCAGGAATTGGAGGGGTTGGCGTTCGCGTTGTGGGTGGTGGGGTTTACTGAGGGCTGGTTACAAGTTTAGTGGGGGAGATAAGGGGGAGAGGGGGGCTGTTTGTGAGGATGACGAGGGGGGGAGTGATAGGGAGTGCGAGGGGAATTGGCGGTGGTGGAAATGGAGATAGGAGTTCCTATAGATATATATGGGTATATATTTTTGTAATGTAATGTAATGTAATGGAATGAAATAGAATGCGGTTATTATGTATGTATAATCTTTAATCACGCTATATTTCTTTGTGGAGGAGAGATGGAGATGGAGATGGAGATAGAGGAGAGTGATATAAGATTTATTGATTCATTCAATTGATCAATTCATCAATCCATCCAATCATGAAAATACGCCATAGGCCACATTCATTATCTATCTATCTATCTATCTATCTTACAACCGTCTTTCCATATCGAGTCTTCGAGGAGGAAACGCTTCCTCGTCGTTAGTCCCGATCATAGCCATCTACCATGTCTCCTGGCAACGCGGGTTCATGCGCGAGCTGGTGGTGACTGCTGTTGTGGGTTGGTTTGGGGGTTGCTTTGTGGGTTGGTTGGTGGAGTTTGGGGGTGTGGGGTCGAGAGTGGGATTTGGGGTTATGAGATGATTCGTGGCGACTGGGACTATGAGCAAAATCATGAGAATTTCGCACTCCATCCAAATGAGGTGATCCGGTCCGACTCCCCCGTCTACTATGCGCCGGTGTACACCCCGCACTCAACAACCGTCTCACGTTCTCTCCGCCCCTCCAAAACCCCACCATATCCCCCGCCCTCTTCCCATCTCGATCGCGCGTCCTCGGTTCCGCCCCCGCGTTAATCAACATCCTCACGATCTCCTCCTTCACTTTCGCATCAACCCCCTCAATCACATTGACCCCCGCCATCGCCCGATGCAGCGCGCCTCTTCCCTTATAGTCACGCGCGTGCACGTCCGCGCCGCTGGCAAGCAACACCCGCACGGCAGCCACACAATCATGTCGACACGCCAACAACAGCGCGGTGGACCCCTTCGCGTCCCGCGCGTAGATGTCCGCTCCTTGCCCCAGCAGATATTTGATCGTCTCCGGGTGTCCCCATCGCGCCGCGCTTAAAAGCCCCGTGTTTCCCCATCCATCCTCCGCTTCTAATCGCGCGCCGTTTTCCACCAGCACCCGCACCATCGCTACATCGCCCATGCGTGACGCGATGTGCAGGGCCGTCTCGCCGCCCGGTGGTGCGAGCGATGCGTTCGCTCCCGCTTCGAGGAGTAATCTCGCGGTCTTCACATGGTGCGTTTGCACGGCCGCGATCAGTGGCGTTATGTTTTCTGCCCAGATGTTTACATTGGTGGGTTTGGGCTTGGGTTTTTCATGGCCCTTGCTCTTGTCCTTGTTCTTGCCCCTGTGCAGCGCATGTTCACGTACAGGCGCATCGATCAGGATCTCGAGCACGTCCATTTTTCCGGCACTGGCGGCGGCGACGAGGGCGGGGGCGAGATCTAGCGGGTGATCTTGAGAGAGAAGGGTTTCTACCGCCCGCGTGTCTCCTTCGGCGGCGGCACGGGCGAGTGAGGTGCTGGGGGAGCTGGTTTTGGCGGTTAGGTAGGCGGTTGCGCCTTTGAGAACGAGCGGGGCGAGGGTTTTGATGATTTCCATGTTTTCTTTTGGGGGGGGGGGGGGACTGTGATGGTGATGGTGGATTGATGATGATATGAGTTGGTGGATAGGCGGGTGAGATATCTGTATCCCGCTATTATTCACTGTTCTGTGACGTCTGGGGATGCAAAGCCACGAAAATCCCAACGTTCTTTCAATTTATTGGATTGGATTGGTTCAAGGTATTCGAATGCACGATCAGGACATTCAAATCCAAATTCAAATTCAAATTCAAATTCAAATTCAAATTCAAATTCAAATTCAAATTCAAATTCACATTCACTATGAACTTCAAATCACAAACATAAGGACTCAACTGATTAGATTTTCGATTCGCCTCAAATGACATGACATTTGATATAGACAGGACGAGAGAGACACTGTAATATCGAAGTCGCCAGGTTTCAGCAGATATCAGCTGACGATTACACGATGATTATGGCGTGGAAACAAATTCGAATTTATTTTTTTTGTTAATAAATTTAATTAATAATTAAAACAAAATTTAATAAGAAATCCAAAAACCAAAAAGTTTGTGTTGATAGAAAAACTTGGTTGAAATAACCATGTTGAACTATTTTTTTAATCTTAAGGTCTATAACCCGAAAAACAAAGGACATTATTATATAACAAAGGAAGCAGATTATTTCGTGCGACAACAAAATAATTAAACATAAGAATCCTAGAAATTGGTCCTTCACACATCGTGTTGACATGGCATCATCAAATTTCCAGTCAAAACGAACCACCTTCGGGCGTCGTTACGGCGCCTTTGCGAACGGGAAATCACGCTTGACGCCCGTCACGCCTTATCCGCATGCACTTTCATTGATCTCCGACGACGCCGCGAGTTCCTGGCTAACCCGACACGAAATCGAAGAATACCAACGCAGTATTTTACGATCGTACACGACGCGAATTCTCAAGGAGCTAGATGCGATTACCGAACGAGATTTGGAAAGCTCCAGTCTCTCGAATCCGATCCTTCCTTGTCTGCGCCGATCCCAATGGGAGACGAGGGAGAATATGGTCTTTGGGGTTAATGCGGAGCCGTACGTGTCGGATGGTCGCTCTTTAGGCCTGGAACAGGATGTCGTTTGGTTGGCTGAGAATGATTTGGTCTGGAATGAATTGGCTCCTATACTTAGATTGGCGAGTTGGATTATTGTGAAAATATCGAAGACTCCTTGGGTAAGTTGACGTTTCTTTCGTTTTCGTCCGTCCAGCTCTTTTTAATATCACTCGAGGATTCTAAAAACCTCGGTCATAATGCTAACTTCACACAACACTGAATTAAAGGCTTTAGGATTGGATCTTGGGGTTGGATCTTGGGTTTCGAAAGAGAAATGAAAAGCTCTACTAATTTAGAACTATTAAAATTAGTTCGATGCGATGATGATGTCTGAACGGGCTGACGTCCCCCGTCGTCAATTCAAAGCCGATACTCTCCTCAACCACCGCAACGAGGGATTTTATCAAATACGAAACGAGTTTACTCAAGTCAGACTGCGACCTTACGAAATTATCGCCGAGGGTAAAGCAGAAGCTCTGATGCACATTTTGATCAATGAAGTACTCGTCCCTCGGATGAAACTAGCCTTGATCAGTGAAACCATCGATCCTTCTTCTCGGCAGCCTGAATCCGAGACCCGTAGCCAGTCCCGCAGATTATTCGCATTCATCACCCACCACCCTGATCAAACATTTTCACTTTCACTTTGCTATGAACAAATTGCTCCATTGCTGAGTAAAAATTTGAATGATGCGGAAAGGCTGGCTGAACAGTTTGGGTGTGCAACTAACATCGTGCATGAACTTATGGTGAGTGGTCTATACGACAGAAAAAGATTACATAGGGGGCTAATAATCGCTGTTGAGGAAAGCATGTTTTGAATAAAGCAAAAGTACATTATTATGACCCGATAAACGAAGATAACTTTGGGCGCTGGCATTATGAACCTTACTTTGAAGACGAGTCATCTTCTGAGTATTAGAACCTTCTACCACTCAACGTGTAAAAAAGATAGGTACTAACTTCCGCTGCAGGCTAGGGTTCTCCGCCATATCAAACTTCTTTGGGGGATATGCTGATGGTTTCATCAGATTTATTCCAATATACGAGGCGCCACAGATGGGATTCTTCCTCACAAGCTTCCCAGGTTCCGGAGAGGCATTATCGGATCTACCAACTCTCAAGTCCTCATCACAAGAAAAAACACCTTCGAATGTTTCCGTCCCACTCCCAGTGACCTACTACGAAGCCCTAAGCTCCAACCACTTTTGGGAACAACACGTCACGGCTTTTGGAATGATCAACCCATCCGAAGAAATGGGCCAGGCAATTTATACTCAACCTCATGGATGGAGAAGAATGCAAGCGGACGAAGAAGAGTTTGCAAAACAAATGAGGATCTCTCTTTTACAATCGAAATCTCAGGATACACCCTCTGCGCGCCACGAATCGCTCATCTCCACAATACACCATCAGAAAATCGTTGCCTATCAGATCTTGGACATATATCTAAAAGCGAGATCGCTTAAAGTGATGGATCAATCAGAGTGGCTGATCAAATCAAGCAAGAATCAATATGAAGGGTACGCGTCTGATTTTGCGGATATGCTCGATGATATGGAGGAAGTAATGAGCGTGCACGAGAAAATCATCGAGTTCATACCGAAAATGGACAAGCATGCCACCGCGGCACTTTTAGACCATGAGACACCCGATGCGAGGAAAGCCGCGAGAATCTTCCATCGAGACTTTTCACGATTCATGAATTCCTTGGGTTCTAGCAAGATCCCCGAATTTCAAATGAGGATGCAGAAGATGCGGAAGATTATAGAACGGTTAGAGCATTTGAGTGGAACGGTGGAGTTCCTGAATTCCTGGACGATGTCCGAGTCGGGGAAATTGGATGATCTGCGCGAATTGGAGAAGATTATCGAGATCGGAGAGGCATTTCACGACGCGAAAAAATACGAGAATGGGGACGAGACGAAATGCGAGGAACTCTGCAACGAGGTTCTGGAAGGGATGGGTTATTCATTATACGCGCAAGCGCAAGCTCGCGTGTACAAGTCGCGACTTTCCACGACGGTGACGCTCGAGGCGAATGCACTTTTGCGAAGAGCTTCCGAGACCTTTGACTTGATACATGATGGCACGATTCCCATGTCGCAGACGCTGTGGAGTGCGAGGCAGGCGGAGCATGGGACGGGGATCTTGATGCAGAATGAGAATTCGGCACGAGAGGAATTGGCCATGTTTCAATTTCTTCTCGCGAAAATTCGGAGGGAGGATGTCGAGAAGCTGGGTATGAATGCTCAGATTTGCTACACGAGGGCTGGAGATAATTCTCGCTAACTTTAGGTTGATATTAGACGCGGGATGGGTAAGGGAGATCATTCTCGTCCTATGTAATTGGCAAAGCCAGTTGCAATGTGTTGGATCGGATACGAATTCTGGGAAATCAAGAACTCTCATCTTAACTATTTAGATGGTAATATATTTGATGTTGAGGTTAGATTGGAATATGGAAATAGACATGAAATGATCATATTACCGATTTCCTGGGCAAATTAGATTATGAGTTGGTCTTTTAGGAATGCTTTGGATCATTATCTAAATCGTTCTCATTCCCCTCTCCAACGAGAATCTGAATACTTATGATAGTTCATAGAGTGAGTGATTAGCAAAACCAGTCCCACTCATCGAAGTGACTTTGCGATTTTATAGTTCAGTATCTCTCTTTTCATGGTATACGCAGGAACTTCAAATAAGTAAATATACCCGGGTTGAAATGGATACTCCGTGCAAATTTAGGAATAAATTTTCTGTAATGAAGACAATGAGCTGATGTTTTTAGTTTAGAGCTTATGAGATGTTCATCAATGCAATTTTGTAAACAAAACACAGGGTCTGCGAAACTAAACTAGATAAAAATAACAGCACCATCCCTCGTTATTAGCTCCCTCATTATTAGCTGGGATATATTATTCTACAAGATCAAGAGCTCTAGCTTTTATGTAAGCCATGTGAAGCTGATTTAAATAGTTAATCATTAGCTATCCTTCCATGTCCAAATAAACTTTCATACAGACGATTGAAAAAATCCCCATATAATTCCCAAGCCATTACCATTTCGAAGATTGTTCAACCCTTTTCCCAGCAGAATATTCACATCAATCTGTAATCCCCTCATTATCTAACATTGATTATAACCTTGCCTTTTGCATGACCTCCCTCCACGATATCAAATGCCTTTTCAAAATCACTCATTGGCCAAACACTATCGATGGTAGCCTTCACTTGCCCCCTCTCAATCAGAAGAGCCGTTTCTTCCAATTGCCAACCTTCAGGCTCCATAACAAAAAACTTCCCCTCTACATCATCCTCGACACCTTCCTTTGGTTTGCGATCATTCGGATCCTCTTTAATACTAACGATCCTTCCCCCCTTCCTAACGACCTTCCAACACTGTTCTAGGCTCTGACCACCCAGCATATCGATGACCAAATCAACCTTATGACCCTGCCTCTCGGACCACTCCACCATACTCTCCTTGCGATAATCAATCACCTCATCCGCGCCCAACTCCTTCACCATCTCCACATTCGCCGTGGAGCACACCCCAATAACCAAGCCAATGCCTCCCGCCTTCGCAAACTGCACCAGCAACACCCCGACGCCCCCACTGGCCGCATCAATCAACACGGATTTATTCTCATTCTCGACCTTGGCATCGCTGGCAAAAACGCACCGCATCCCGCCATGCACATACAGCGCCTGCCACGCCGTAAACGCACTCAACGGGATACTGGCCGCCTCCTCCCAGCTCATATTTTTCGGCTTCCGCGCCAATTCCTCCTGCAGCGCAATCGTATACTCGCGCGCATTTCCGGGCCGCGAAAACGACGTCCGCGTGTACACGTCGGTGCCGGGCGGGAACGGAGAGTCGCCCGGCGCCGCCACCACCGTGCCTGAGAGATCGTAACACGGCACTTGCTCTTTGGCAGACGCCGTCGTGTATTTGCTGAAGTCGGACGAGATGCTCGTGTATTTGGCGATGTTGGCCGCCCAGCCGAGCTCGCCCGCACAGGGTGCCGTCGATTGCACCCGGATGAGATGTTCGGTTGTTCCCGGGGTGATGCGGGGAATGGGGGTTTCGGTTAGGATTAGCTTGGGACTGTGAATATCGGGTTGGATCACTGATTTCATCTTCTGGAGAACCTCTGGGGAAGCCATGATGAATGAATTATTGCAGCAGAATTGATTTACTCGTGGAGAATTTGTGAAATTCTTGGCAGATGGGAAATCTGATGTGAAGATATTTTGTTTTTTGTGTGTGTGGTGCGGACGCGCAATCCAATAAATAGCAACAAAGAAATTCGGTTTACTGAAAACAAACCTCGCCTGATTTGAATTGCCCCTCTTTATATTCGAAAGATTTTCTCCGCGGCGAATTCTCCTCATAGCACTGCCTCGAAGCCAGTCCAGTAGAATCTCAACAATGACCAAACCTCGTTTGCAATACTCCTCATAGCCCCCTACCGTGGAGCCAGTCAAATCAAGACAATGACCAAACCTCGTTTTTTTAATTCCTTATTCATCAATATGAAACTTATGATGATCAAATTATCCCGCCACAGGATATCATATCCACGGCCAAGAATTACACAACATGCGTGGTGCTTACATAGCATGATCATGAAAAATTCTAGAAGTCCTTGGCTCGGGTATTGGCTTCCCGTTCTTGGTGACGTGATAGGGGAAAGTTGGCGAATGCTAGCTGGTACCGAATCCCGATGGAGCGGTTAATGTGCTGAGATATCCGGAAAGGCTATCGGGATATATAGATTGCCGAAATATTCAAGTGTTCGATTTGTTTGATAACTCTTCCGCTCATACGCAGACAACTAGACTTCGGACCACGCGGCTTATTGTGACACTAACGCCACCGGTTGTGTTTGTGACATCGTTGATGCACGTGAGTGGCTGATCTGATGATGCCTTGGCTAGGTAAGGCCACACGATATGTACTTGTGTAGGTATGGAATCTAGATACCTGCGACAAAGCCAGGCTCCAAGCCTTACAATCTCGCTCTTTCAATTGATACACTGGGGTGAGCGGCGTATGCATGGGAGCTCGCTTTCTAGCTTTGAATCACATACAGTAATCATATGATACTAGTGAATAAGGAGCACAAATGGGTGTACTCCTTACGGACTTATAAAACGACGGACAAGTTGAATATTATTAGAACAAGAAACTCGCAATTCCTAATTTATTCTGTAAATTCTATTCGAATCATTTTATAGAGATTAATTAATGCAACTATACATTTTGAACAAAACCAATTGGAAGTTTGAATAGTTATAATTTTTGGAAGTTGAAAAGCGTTCCATGAACCAGTGCATCCAATGAGAGAGAGCTCACTTACAAACAAAAAAATGGCAACATGATAAATAGCTACCTTTTGAACCTTCCATTTGCCATTTTAAGTCCTCAATTTCCTAGATATCATTTAAAATCTCCCGCCCACGCTTTTCGAAATTCCACAGTACATCCAATCCGAGTCTGCTCAAAGTCACGCCATCACTCTCACCAACTCCCATCCACCACCTATGTCAAATTTACAGCCCCAGTCCCTTCCCAAGTACTGAACCATCCAGCAAGAGGACATAAAACATCAGCTATTCCCCAAAGCGGCGACAAGCAAAAGTAAAAGAAATAGATTGCACCATATGAATTCAAGCGCGTTATTGTTGTGAGAATAAACGAGAAAGTATAGACGATGAGGAGGAATGCAATGATCATATCGAAATGTTGTCGTGTTACTCTATTTGCCAAGTTGTTAGTTTTGAGACAGTGAGCCTCATATCAGAACAGAACAGAATCTACAGTTTCGACTCTCGAGTGAGATTTAAATCCACATACCTCCTCCCATAAACCCACCTCTCCCCCCTCATAATATCCAACCACCAAAACCCCATACACACAACCCAAAAATTCAACCCCGAGCTCAGAATCCCCCAGAGTATCCATAACCGCGCCCACCTCCCGATATAAAAAAGATTCAGTGGGATGTGGAGTAATATCCCAAGCACACAAATAACCTTTCGAATCGTGTTACTTCGATCGTTGTTACCCCAGTCTGTAAGCCATTGAGTGAAGGTCAATCCATCGGGAGAATAGACCCAGAGACTTGGGATACCGATTCCTGCTCCAAAGGAGATACGGTCGTGGTTGTAGCCAGATTGGCGGAATGTAAGGAGAAGCGGAAAAGGCATCTGAAGGAAAGTATTCTCAAGCGAGAATTGAGAACTTGAGAGTGAAGAGAAGGCAAAGGAAAACAAGAAAAGAAGAAGAGAATAGTAGAAGGATAAAAATGTGATATATGTAGGTAACTTGACCTTATCAATATAATTCGTAGGATGAATATGCAGGGGTCAAATTGTACAGCCTGGTTGCCTAAACATTTTGTCATTTTATCCCATGCTTCTCAACGGCGTAGTATTTTGTGACTTGTTAAATATTGGTGGATTGAAGCTGCTGTGATTGATTTCTGGATTTCTGATGCATTTTATCCATACCCAAGCTCCTTTTGAGTTTCATGTATAAGATTATGACCTGAATCAAATTGATGGTGGCGTCTTCCAGCGGCTATGGGGCTGGTAGACATTTTCCTGCAGCATTTAGCCTTGTTTCAACATATCGCATAGGATACCGATAGATAATTCATTGAAGTTTCAGCGAGATGCATCGTTGATATCTATACGGAATCTAAAAAGAAAATGAAGGGGGGTATTGGGCCCAGCCACACCGCCTTGGTAGAACCTGCTGTTTGCTGACAAAGAGAGATTATCGTGACTGCTTTATCATGACCGACATCTGGAGAATAATGTCTCGAGAACATTAATTTTCCCGAAGAATAAAATAATACAATAACAGAAAACCACAACAAGAAGTCTTCATCCCCCAAAGAGTGCACCAACCAATTCCAATGCAGGCCCCAAAATCAACCCCCCCTTTTTCTCTTGACAATCTTTCCCTTTCCCTTTAACAGAATTCTCTCAGACCGAGTTCTGTTCAGAATCCGAAGCTGATCCCCACCCCACTGAACTCTATGACCCTCGCTCTATTCTTCATATATTTCTATTCTTCATATCTCTCTCCTCGGATATCTTTCTCTGAATACCCTATGTATTCGCCTGTTTTAACTTCTGCACTGCAATTTTCCCATTCTCCAATCCTCGCCTCCGCTTCCCGCACCTAATCTCAAGTGAGATGGTCGTTCCATTGTATCATTATGAGTACCATGGTGATTGGATTCAGATTTTGCGAAAGAGTTCGCTGTGTTTGAATGTGATGGATGAATTTAGCCAATTGGAATGGAATGGGTATGATATTTGGTGCGATTCGAATGGAATGGGTATGATATTTGGTGCAATGGAGCCCTGCTGGACGAAATTTGATGGAATAGATCTGGACTGGAAATACATGTTCCAAGCCATCGGAGGAGAGCGCATGTCATGCTCTAATTGCTCATCACCTGAACCATCAGAACAACCAGTATGATGGAGAGTGTTTTAGCGAATAGAAAACCGTCACGTGGAACGGATTCTCGAATTGTGATATTCTTCCCGTTCGGATTCTAAGCAGATTCCTCGTCTCACTCTTCGTCTGAGTCCCTTAATAAAGGAGTTTTCAAATTAGTATTGCGTGGGAAATCTTATTGTATATGCAAGAACACACTTAGCTCGTCATGGTGAAGATACGTTTTCACACACACGGTAAGCGGCTCAAAATCCATTCTCTGATGGAATTACCGCATACTTTCAGACAAGAGCACTTTGAAATCACAGAAGAAGCCCAATTCCACCGGAGATTTTTCGAGAACACGGGGCTCTTTTCGTTGACCATCATGATTGTGGATATTGAAGTAAGTATACCATGGAATCAGATTATGGAAGTGGAGTGTCGACTTTGCTGGAGCTGGACAGCCGATTCCTTTTCTCATCGGATTGGAATCGTCACTTAGGGTTTTTACGCTGGGCTGAATAACTAAATACCATTTTGCCTACATGAGAATTACCTCTTGTAATTGATGGTAGGTTGTTATATGCATGATTCTCTGAAATCTAGCATGTGGAATATACAATGTGAAATCGGAAATAAAAATATATGTGGCGAGGCCAGGCCCCTCTTTGAAAGGTTTCATAAAAACAACGGTTGCAACAATGATGCAAAAACTTGATTCTCATTATCGATGCACACACCCCATATATACATACAAATCCCTATTCAAAATGCGCATTAACATGATGCGCAACGGCCATTTCGTCGCCCTCGAATTCTGCACACACAGGACAGATACTCATTTGAGATGTAAACACATCTGATGTTGAGGTTCCATCTACTCCCCCATCTACCGCCTCCTCACTATATTGATTCTCATTCTCCCGTCTTCTTTCATCGTCCCTACCTTCCCGCTCATCATTATTAGATGAATCCCCCTGTATATCTACACTCCTCCCTTGTCTCCCCTTCCTCTTATCTTTCACGATGATATAATCCGAAAGACTAGCACCTGCTCCTGTTCCTGCTCCTGCGCTATTACTAAGCGCACTAGATTCATCATATCCATATCCATCAAATCTAAAATCCGTCGCACTTGCCACGCCTCTCCCTCTCCCTCTCCCTCCTCCTCTCCCCCCACCCCCACCCACCTCCCCATTCTCCCCCAACCCACCCAACCCCCTACACGCAACCTCCGCCTCCCCCACCCCCACAACCCTCTGCACCCTCCCGACCCTCCCATCCCTCAACCTAACCTTCACCCCCCTGGGATGATCGCCCCTCGTCAACAACTCCCCTATAAACCCCAATACCTGTCTCCCACTCCCCTGATCCACTTTCAGCACGATCGAAACGGGGGTTCCGGGGTGCAGGAGGGCGATCCGCGGAACTTGTACCTGTCCTTGTCTCTGTCCTTGCGTATATGTATGTGAAGTTTCGGACGCGGATGAGGAAGGGGAGAAATGGGGATTGGAGCTTGGCACATGGCCATGAGAGCGCGGCACGCGGTTTCCTCGACCGCGACCTCGGTTGCTGCCTCGATCGCTTCGACCGCGAGATGTTGATGTTCGTGCGTCGTTCATGGTGATGGGTTGGGATGAAGCAGGTGGGTATGGGATGAGGATGAGGATGTGGATGTGGATGTGGATGTGAATGGAGATGTGTACGAAAATTTATTTATATTTCCCCAAGTCTGAAGTGGACAGTGCCCAACGTTTCAGAGTAACCGACAACCCTCTCAAAGTGATATATTTTTATTTGATGAAGAAAACTGACGGAGGTGCGTCGTAAATTGTAGTTCTCCTTAGCTCAAGTCCGTAAGAGTTTTCCCCAATTGAAAATCCCGTACTATCTGAATATTCCCCCGTTTGCGATGAGAGATATGGTTTAAAATGGACTGAGCGAGACTAAACAAATTTTATTCTACTTTGTAAAGAAATATATTTGTGGGATTTATTTAATATGTATCAAGGTTGCTTGATGGCAGTGAGAGGCTAGGCGAAGGTTCTTGAGATGCAGATTATGACATCGTGACTATACACGTGATACCTGGTCATGTGATACCTCACACATTTTATTTCTTGCCTTGAGCGAAGGGTCTGGCATAGTTTTAAGTCCAGGTGAAGAGACTAAAATGTGAAGCCATGCAATATCGACGCGAATATGATGCATAAGAAGAAACCTTTAATTTTATGTGACATCATAAGTCAGATTCCATTTCCCTCCATCTCCCCCCATCACGCTCCAATATATCCAGATCAGATTTGATACCAACATCCCATTGATTATCAAGCCTAAATTTCCTATTCCCATTCCTTCAATAAACAAATTTCCTTCCACCTTCCGTGATTCCCCTATTCCTCCACCCATAATATACTCTCAATCCCACACAACCCACCGCTACAAAGTACAACAGCCCAGCATTAACCCAATGACCCAAGGGATATCCCACTTTCGCCTCATCCGCCTTATATATCCAAACGCCAGTAATCTGTCCTAGTGCACCTACTGATACATTCAGGGCAATAGCAAGTCCAATACTAGCCGTGGAGAAAATATTTGACGACAGGAAACCTAGGAGAGGAGGGATGCTGGAGAAAGTTCCTGAAGCAGCGATGATGAGGCAACCGTAGCGGGAAGTGTATGAGGTTGGTGGGAGAAGGGCGGACGCTGTAAAGCCGGCGGCGCCAATCAGGGCCACGGCCGAGGTGTGTAGGGCGCGACTGGGGGGGATTAAATGATGTAGGATTTAAGGGGGGGGGTTAGACTTACGCGTTAAAATGATCAGCGGACCAGGAGGTAAGGATTGTGACAATATCTGTCAATGGGTAAGCCAGGGTAAATAGAAACAAAGAAAAAAGGTAAATATACAAGCCACAGCGTATGGTGGAACTGTCATAAGTTGAGCTTGGAGATTTTTATACCCAAGTCCGGCGGTGATACTAGGTGTGAACAAGGATAAGCTCGAGAATGGTGTTGCAGTCCCGAAATACAACTTAAACATTTAGGTTAGCTCTCCATTAAAAGTCATGGCAATATGCAAGCACCTACCGCATAATGAGCATATAACCTCCACGTACAAAGAGTTTCCTTTGCTTCTTGCCATGTCAAACTCTTATCATGACCTTTAGACCCTTCCGTCGCAAGTCTACTTGTAGCCAATTCTTTCTCATCATTTGATAGCCATTTTACCGTTTCTGGATAATCTGGCAAGAAAAAGAATACAAAAATTGATGATAGGCAGGAAGGAATGCCCTCAATAATGAATAGCCATCGCCAAGCTGACATCCCATGAGTTCCGTTCATATGTCCAACACCAAAAGCGATAGCACCACCGAACGCTCCTCCAAGTGTAGCAGAAGCTAGAATAAATGCAAAGCGAATAGAGCGTTCAGATATCCGGTACCAAAAAGTAAGGTAATATACTAGACCTGGGAATAATCCTATTATGATGTTAATTGAATTGTTGCCAATAGAGTAACTGGATGGAAGGTGTTGTCTACCAGCTTCGAACATCCCAAGAAAAAATCTCAACGCCGTCACACCAGCAAAGTTACGAGTGAACCCAAGTCCAATAGTCATGATACCCCATGAAAACATCAGGAACGATATCCATTTGCTTGGACTGAGTTTCTTGAGAAAGTAATTAGATGGCACTTCGAAAATTGCATATGCGATCAAGAATGACATCAAGGCGATGCTGCAACTTGTTAATGGGTTACACAATGGCAAATATGGTCATACATACATATATTGAAAGCCAGTCATATGTGTATCGGAGAGAAGATCATCATGAGTAGAATCATTGAGTGTTTTGGCATTGCCTACCGGTATTTCCCATTAGCTTAATATACATATACAGCGTATCTCCAGTAGTGAAACTGACCAATATTGGAACGATCAAGATAACATAGCAAATATATACCAGCACAGAGAGGCACAATCTTGAGATCTTGTTTCCAGACCAATGATTTGGTGTTTGCTAGATTATCATCTGTTGTGGCATAGGATGTTTCTTGAAATGTCTAGATTCGCTTGTCAGATCGATATCATGAAATGCAACACACAGAATCCCCCTTACCTGCTTTCCTTCTTCAATATCAGTGATGACTCCCATGTTGAAGAACAATGAAGAACAAATATAGTTTGAAGATAGATACATGAAAGAGTACAGAAAGTAAGAGAATATAACATACGTAACAAGAAAGCAACTGGATGAATACTACAGCGCTAAGGTAGCATCGTGACTGCATAGTGAATATCTACCGGTATATCTGCAATGGATGGAATAGAGCGGGGTTTCAAATTAATGATTTTCCCCTTAAGCGGTTATAGGTGTCCGGGGTAAAAGCAAAACGAGGACTAGCTTAGAAACTGCCCATGTATTCCTTAGCCTTGCATGAATTGTGGCTGAGCGAAGCAAACAAACCTGATGTTTGTCCTGTCACAATTCGATGGCAGGTTCAGCGTATACCAAAGCCAAGATACTTCCTTGAGCTGACAAATGCGGCAAGGATTGCCTGCCTGAACGACGGAATCTTCAATTCGTACTGTCTAATTCGATAGAGACATAGTCTTGGCAAAACGGCTCAACATGTCCAGCCAAGATAGTCCTCTCTCCATAACATCCAGTGTCGCGGGAATCTTAACATTTGTAGCTGCTATTGCAGCAGCAATATACGTGAGATTCACATACTTACGGAATGCCGACAATGAATATTTCCAAGTCAAAGCTTCTCTCTCGTGGCATAAAACGGAATCACAATGGCTTCACGACTTGGTATACGCATCTGATGGTCCAAAAGATCGGACTGGACATGAGAAGGAGTATGAGATGTATGTGTCCGTGATGGAAGAACTTGGCAAGCTTGAAGATAGATTACTAGAATTGGTGACAGAGGCAGAATTGAAGGCTAGTACTGAAGATGATCAGGGGAAGAAATGGGCATTGGTACCGAAAAGCATGGCATTTAGAACGAGTGTCGCTATGTCGTGGCTACCAGTAAGAAGAAAGGCCTTGGAATTAGTTAGGCAAAGGGATGCGTTGGGTGCGAGAGTTTTGTTTGCTCAGATGAGTATGATGTCATCGTAAGTATGATCTTTAGAGGTTGAGAGCTAGAAACTGACTGAGTAGGCGAGTTCGAGACCAGGAATCACGAGCAAAGAAACAAATGAAGTTAGACCACGAAAGACTTGACCGTCTCGAAAGTACAGTTCATTCCCAACATGAGAAGCTAGATCGATTAGAGTCTCTAGTATATCGATTGATGCATCGAGATCGTATCGAGTCTGAAGGCGTTCAACGCTGGGGACCTCAAAGGTATGATACCTTTGGAGCGGATGGTTCTCGATCAGAGACTCCAGTTGTGACTGGAAATACAACTCCGTTGCCAAAGTCGGAAATTTACGACCTTGAGAATATTCGAAAACCAGAATTGACGACCCACCATTGTCCAATATCCAGTGTATCCGATGATTAATAAAACGTATATCCTTTCACTTTGAGATATAAACCACAAAATACAACACTAGGTACTGCCCAAAGGATATTCAACTCAATCACGGACCAGATCCAAATACATCCTATTGGTGGAGCCTGCTTCATGATAGCGAAACTACCATACTCATTTGTAATATGTATAAGATAGCATCCGGCGAATATGCTAGCTGTGGAAAAGAAGATTTCGTGCATATAAGGGTACACTTTGGTAGGCAATCGAGGAAATAGGTGTGAAGGTTCGCGGTGTGGATGAAAGGCGTAAAAGAGAAGCCAAATGACTGTTGGAATCAGCAACTTTTTTCCTATACGCAAACACAATGTACAACATACCAGGAGCTGCTTGCAGGGTTCTAGATATAATATCCTGCCATATGAGTTCTTGGGCGTATTGATGTGTAACCATTACATCCAAGGTGAAGTGTAACATGATGAGACTGATTGCCCATATTAATGATTCTCCTAGCCTTCCTATTAAGATCTCTTCATTTTCTGCATCTACTTCTGCTTGACGCTTTCGCTGAGCTTCGCCCAAATTGCGTTTCTCTGCGATGTCGAGAAGTGTTTCCGCCGAAGGATCGGGGCCAGATCTATCTGGTTGTTTGAGCTTGAATTTCCGTTCTTTACCAGGCATGATGATTGACTTCCGGTGATAAATGATGGTATATTGTCACTGCCCTTGAAATATTTCTGGTAATGAATGACGGTATACTGACACGGGTCTCATAAAGAGTACAAATACTCCTTAATATCCTCCGAGCCTTGTCGTCTGAAGGTAGTTGAAAATGGATGGAGATGGGGATACCGAGTAACCAAGGCTGAAAAATAAGACGAAAGGCTGCAGGATACTCGATTAGCAAAGCAACCATAGAGTTCATGGAATAAATAAATTTCATCCCATGCACCGTACATACCTTTCTAGTAAGGATCAACCCTTGTCCTTTTTATAACATTGGTCAGGATATGATCCGATCCCTTGCAGCAGACCCTTGTTTTTCCCCTTTAGCGCAAGGCTCAAGGACTGAGGGACCCATATATTTCTTGACCGACAAACTGATGATTTCCACTCGTTTCTATCCACGAACCCCTCACACCCAAAAACATACTGAGTGCTCATTTATTCATTCACTACTCATACGCACAGTTTTATACTTACCGTCGCTCCATTATTTCATTATATCTTCGACTTCTCCACCAAACATTTCCCCATATATATCTTTGAAATGCCCAAAATGCAACTGACCTACTTGCTCACTATTCCCATCATCACTTTCGCTGCATGGCAGTATACTGTCACAGTTGTTAACTCTAAATTTCCTAAACTTCGTAACAAGAAGATATGTTTACTGATAGCGCATCCCGATGATGAGGCCATGTTTTTTGCGCCGGCAGTGCAAGCCCTTACAGATCCGGAACTAGGAAATCATGTTAAAATCCTCTGTTTGAGCAGTGGTAAGTTGCCAAAGCGCATGAGATAGAGTTAAGCATATATTGATGTGCAGTAGGTGATGCAGATGGATTAGGGGAAACACGGAAGAAAGAACTCGTTAAGAGTGGGATGCAGTTGGGTTTGCGACAAGAGAATGATGTTTTCGTCTTTACGAGTCCGTATGTCTTCCTCAAATCCTGTCGCATATTTACCATTTTTGCTAATCCTTCTTCTCGAACAGAGACTTCCCCGATAGCATGACGAAGATTTGGGATAAAGAAAAGATAGCCAACCTTCTCGCTTCAGCCTTTTGCCCTCCTCATACAAGAAAATCAGACCTTACAACTGCGCCAACAGCTACTATCGATGTTATTTTGACGTTCGATGCTCAGGGAATTTCTTCGCATCCAAATCATATCTCCTTATACCACGGCTCTCGAGCCCTTATCGCATCCATGATGCGAGATCGTCCAGGATGGCAGTGCCCTATTGATCTTTATACTCTTACCAGTGTCTCGGTTCTGCGGAAATATACATCCATATTAGATACCTTTAACACTATGGTAGGCGCCGCTTTTTCAAAGAGACAAACGGGCGACCACCCAAGTCCGTTATTGATGATGAGCGGAGTCGGACAACTCAGAACTGCGCAAAAGGCTATGACAACAGCACATCAGAGTCAGATGAGGTGGTTCAGATGGGGATGGATTGGAATGTCAAGATATATGGTCATTAATGATTTGAAGTTAGAAAAGGTTGTTATATAAGAAGCAGTTGAAAATGCACCAGTTGGATATCGGAGGAGGGAGAAAAGAAAGGCGAAGCGTGTATCCCGTGCAGTTCACAGGACAAACAACCTTTGATGAACATTTCTCTTTCGCATAAGAGAGTATGAATGGATGAGAGATGATAAATGCGTATACGAAGTCGGCATGTTTTTTTGATCTTGTTCTGTATTGTTTGTTATTTTTTTGTTCTCTTCCGCAAAGATGCCTACAGAACGGGCCAAAAGGTCATCAGACTTTCATCAAACTTGCATATTGTATTTAGACAGATCTTCCTCTCCTCAATAAATTTGAAATCTATGAACCATGGACCGTGAATCATTCTGATTTTCATTGTTTGTTTACATGTCATACATCGAAATGTCTCACAGCCCATATCCAACCCTTTTTTTACTTCGTTCTGATTCTTCCTTTCCTTTTCGTCATGCTACCAACTGCATTTGATATTTCATATTCATTATTCATTATTCCACGAACTAGGACCCAGTTGATTAATCCCATACGGCCAAAAAGTTCCTCTACAGCATCAAAGTCTCCATCCTCATCTGCATCCGCATCCGCATCCGCATACACAACCCACAGAGTCCACACAGCTAAAACATTCTCGGGATTCAGGATCAAATAGCACGAGACGGAACGAATATCGAAGAAATCGAATGGTCCAGATAGTCTGACTAAAGAAAGACGTTTTCCTTCCTTCCTTCCCCATCTGCTGGTTCGTTCGTACGCTACCGGCCAACGGTTAACAGAATCTCTTTTTAAAAAGCTAAGGCAGCTTCGGCAGTTTCGGCAGAGAAGGGAAATTCGTCGTGTGTAGATGGTGGATGGTGGATGGTAGGAGAGATTATTGGGATATATATATATATATAGGTAGGTAGGTAGGGAAAACAGAGTGTGAAGTGAAGTGAAAGGAAGGAAAGTGAAGGAAAGTGGGAAAATGGTAGGGAATCTTCTTTCTTTTTGGAGGTTGAAATACCTAGCGGGGATTTCTATTAGTCGGTCGGTCGGTTGGTCTGGATGGATGGATGGATGGACTGTACTTTGAAAATGAGAATGAGAGACTCTGTTTTTTATTCTAGGGATGGGGTGGGATGGGATGGGATTTTCATGAGGTGGATTTATTACGCACTCCTGACCTAGGTCATCCTGATCTAGGTCATTTCATGACATATTCCTCCAATTCGAATACTCCATGTCATTCATCACCGCGGTCGAGGTGGGATACCTACCTACCTACCTACCTATCTACCGAATCTGGGTCTTCATCATCTCTAGTTCTATCTCTCCTCCTCTCAATCTTCATACAAATGCATCCCATTGCATTGCATTGCACTTACGTTTACTAACATTCCCATCTCTTCCACACAGTCTCCACGCATCCCGACGAAAGCAAACCCTCAAACTAAAATGAGAACGAAAACGCCAGTCGCTAAAATCTCAAAATCAAAATCAAAATTTGTTAGGAAATCGGGTTTGAAAACGGGTTTGAGGACGAAGATGAAGAAGACGAAGAAGATGACGAAATCGAAACCGAAAGTCTCGATGCGGGGACATTTGGGAAATGAAGGTGGAGGTGGAGATGGGGGTGGAGGTGGAGGTGAAGGTCGAGAGCATGAATGGGACGATGGACAGGGAGGAGAAGAACATTCACAACCACAAAAACAACAACAACATTCACAACCACAACAACCACAACAACCACAACAAGAACAAGAACAAGAACTCGATACAATAGGGATCCTAACTCTCGAAAACGCACAATTGGAAAATAGGATTTTGGTGTTGGAGGGGGAGAGGGGGGGTTTGGAGGAGAGGATGCGGGTGTTGGAGGAGAGGGTGCGGGTGTTGGAAAGGGAAAAGGAGGTGTTGGAAAGGGGAAAGGAGGTCCTGGAAAGGGAAAAGGAGGTCCTGGAATGCGAGAGGGAAAGAGATTTGAG